>CM037853.1:28418802-28554765 GCA_021234595.1 Delia radicum
TCGCTAATTTTAATGACTCTTTATAATGTAAGTGTAATAAACCAAATTGATTCATTTTAAGCGAAAACGGAAAATTTTCGTTTTGTATCGCTTCAAAACCGAAATTGTTTTTGATTCAAATTTCGAATCGCTTTAATTGCAATCGGATTATTATGTTCTCTTAAAAACAATGCGAAATATTCGGTCTTGTAATTTCCAAAAAGATCACATGCCAGTTAACATTAATTTTGTCGGTATTAAGTTTGATTGACACGCTATCCACCCCTGTCCACCCATACGAGGGCGGTCCCAACATTAGCCGACTTGACGGGAGTAGTTTTGAAAAAAATTACTTTGGTGAAAGTGGCAACCTTATAAAACATATGTTTCAAGTTTCACGGCGCCATTTTGAGCCATCAAAAATAAAATGATCTCAGTGAATTTAATAAACAGGGAAAAAATTGGTCAGCGTATGTAATTCAATACTTTAATTTGAAAGTTCTCAGTAAAACCAATATTAAAGACCAAGTAGATTCTACTCTGGAGGATTGTGTTCCTTCGTTTACGACTAAATTATTGGGTGGTTCAATAGAGTCTTTGGCGATGTTTCACAGCAATAAATCCGAGCTTATGCGTCGATTAGTAACCAATGATGAGACGGGTCCACCACTTCCACCTGAGACAAAGGAACAGTCAAAGCAGTGGACTCGAAAGAGAAAATCGTGTCCGAAGAAGGCGAAGACAGTTCCATCTGCAGGCAACGTCATGGCGTCTGTTTTTTTGGAATGATCGTGGGATAATTTTTCGTTTAATTTTGGGACCGGTATCGTATTAACTATTTTCTAGAATCGATGATACCAAATGTAATTTTCAAGAGAATTTATAGTAACAATTCGTATCAGCAATATTGAAAAATAGTAGATATGGATGAACAGAGATGGATAGCGTGTAATTGTGCCCTTAGATAAGAAGTTATAATAATATTAAAATGCTTTATATTAAAATAAGAATTATTTCAGCCAAATATGCGATAAAAATTATCTCTTTGAACATTTTAAGCTTACCGTAAAACATTCTTCTTTTCGAGAGCTTACCTGAAATAGAAAGAAAATAATTTAGTTAATAAACACTTTTGAGCTTATACTTTTAATTACAGAAAAATTAACTATTTTAGTAGTTTAGGCAATTTATAGCTTAAAGTGGCTGTAATTATTAGTAAAGCAAAGGTACTAGAAAAAGTTAGTGAACCCTTAATGTAAATGATTTGCTAAAATAGGGAAATGTTTTCATAAGAATTTATATTATTTAAAATATAAAGCCAACGCCATTTTGTAGTCAACTTTAAAGTTTTTTTGCAATTTTGATGAAGTCATTATTTATAAACCCAAAGGCTCCGTACACTGAAAATTTATCTTTCGCCGAGTTCTTGTAGAGGTACAACAGTTAGGACGATTCATTTCATTGAATCAGAAAGTGGTAAACCCGAAAATTCATTTTTTTGATTGAGCTTACATGTTTTTACTCATGTACACTCAAGAAACTTCTGCTTTAAAATGTGTAGTTGTTTGGGCTGTAATACAGTTTCTTTATTTTTAATGTAAATGTCAGTCATTTGTAGAACAAATGAAATTTTTTACTAACCTTGTAGTTCATTTAAAAAAAACAAACCACATCAAATGACTGTTTTAATGATTTACATTAATTTTTTACAGTTGCTTTTTATTATTTAAAAAAGTAAAACAAAATTAATGTTTGTTAATTTTTACTAACATATGCGGTTTAATTTTAATACAATTGTTAGTCATTTTTTAACATTAAAAAACAAATGACAATGTTCGTTGAATTTACTGAATGTTAAGTCGCGCTTTCTTTAAGTGAAATTTCAATTGTTTTTAATTACATTTGCAGTGGTCTTTACATACATATTATTCTCAGTGTAGGTTATTCTCTTACAATTAGTGCAGCTGTTTTAATAATTATAAAACCGATTTATTTACACAAGGTTCCTTCCCTTAAACATTAGTATATATACATATTTGTTTAGAGTAAATTATGCAAACTCCATTCAAGCGTCAAACGTAAGTATGTAAGCCCTTGAAATTTAAATTCATTTAATATCAATTTTTTACAGAATTATACACCAACAAAAAATAATAAAATTTTACACCGATGATAAGTTAATACACAAATTAAATAGCTTAAAAATTGATCAGTATGATCTAACATATGATATTTAAAGCTTATAGATTAAATAAAATAGAATTTGCCCTAGTAAGGAAAAAAAACGTTAACCCCTCTAACGGGTAAGGCTTGTCTCAGGGCTGCCTTCATACAATTAACCACAAAATACATCGACTGAGTGCTTTATACTTAGAAAGGAATATATTACGATAGAAAACTAAATTTACCACTTAAGAAAATTTCCGTGTTCCGCGCACGGTTTGAAAGCGAGAAAGTTTCAAAATCCAAATTTCGTAAAATTTCAAAAAACAAAAACTATTTTTGAAAAAACATACTTTTCTTCGGTTTTCTTTATTTAATGATTTTTCTTTAAACGAGCCTAAGATCTTTATTTATAAATTATAATTATTTATTTCCAATATTTCGTCTCCACAATGGGTGAATTCTTCAGCGCACAATTATTTTAATTTGATTGATAATTTTTTTAACTAAATTTTATCAATTAAATTATAAATATTAGAAATAAATAATTAGAAAACTTCAAAATCCAAATTTCGTAAAATTTCAAAACAAAAAATATTTTTAAAAAAACTTAGTTTTCTTTGATTTTCTTTTATTTAATGATTTTTCTTTAAACGAGCCTAAGATCTTTTATTTATATTATAATAATTTATTTCCAATATTTCGTCTCCACATTGGGTGACTTCTTCAGCGAACAATTATTATAATTTGATTGATATTTTTTTTTAAACAAAATTTTCAGCTTGTTTTTACAATACGTGTATAATTTCAGACGAACGTGTGGCACTCGAACGAATACATAAGGAAATGAGTTTTTTATAATTCGTTCCTCTGACTTACGTTTGAGTACGTAAAGCTTTATGTTATGTCAAACAGTAGAGATTGCCATGATATTGTTTTTCGGTTTTGTTAGCTTTTTTCATATACAATAACTCATTTTTCGTTGATAGATGGCAACCCAACACTGTAAATTAAATATAAACAAAAAACAACTGATTTTTTGCTTGAAAAAAAAAAATTATTTATTTTGTTTAGAAAACAATAAAAGTGGTGATAAAAATATAATTTGTATAAAAAAAAAAACAAAAACATTTACAACTAAAAATGAAAATAAATATAAATGAAAATAAAAATCATTATTCTTTTTATTACAATTTTTTGTTAAAAAGTATTTTTTTTTAATATTAAATTGTGTTTGCCTTTTTTTTTCTTTGATGAATACTTTTTTGTGAACGTCTGTTTTTGACGTTTGTGACGTTTCAAATCGCAATGTGGAAACCAAAAAATGAGACGAAAACATTTGCAATACAGAATCCCAGAACACGAATTTTTTGAGTGACACATCTTACAAAAACAAGGCCGTTTTATCAATCAAATTATAATATTTGTTCCCTGAAGAAGTCACCCAATGCAGAGACGAAATATTGGAAATAATAGCTATAATTTATAAATAAAAGATCTTAAGCTCGTTTAAAGAACAATTTTTAAAGAAAAAACATAGTTTTCAGAAATTAAAAAAAACAAATTTAAGATGGCTAAAAACTCTTAATAATGAAATCTAAGATTGAGGCACACAGGATTTTAACAGGATATCTCTAAAGGACAGCGTCTTATCTTATAAACTAATAGGCAGTTTTTTTTTTTTAATTTAGCAGAAATAGGACAATAAGTATTAGTAGCAAAGCGTTAGAGTTTGAACAATATATATTAAAGTTAAGTTACTGTTTCGCCCAATTTCGCTTTTTTCAAAAAGCTAAAAAAATAATGATTTTTTGGATTGTGGTTATATCTTGGTAAGAGTAATAATTTTTGTACAGAACTTCTTTTTTTATATGCATTAGTTTTTGAGATGCACTCTAAAATATTTGGCTTATGTCGCCTAAAGTAGGCAACGATAAACATTTTTTTTAGTTAGTTTTTTTGCAGGAACAGAAGAAAAAGAAAACATTTTTATTGAAATATTTATTTATGGGTATGCCAGACTGCCACAGTATCGTCCCCTTCAAGGTCTCGTCAGTGGTTAATTTATATGTCAATTGAACAAAGTATTTTTAAATTGTTAAATTGCTCTAGATGAAAAACTTTTTTACTTTGTGTTGTTGTGAGTTTCAAACCATTTTTGTACACTCTCATAAAAATTCGAAAATTTCATCCAACTGAATTGATTCGATTGCTGCAACCTCGTAAATTCGGTTGTCACAGCTGAATTCGGTTGGTGCAGACGAATTGGGGGGTTGTAGCAACCGAATTCGGTTGTGACAACTGAATTCTGTTAGAACAACCAAATTTACGAGGTTGCAGCAACCGAATCAATTTGAATGGAAAAAATCGGTTGACACAACCGAATTTGTTATGTGAGTGTAGAAGTACTTAATATTTATTTTTTGAGACGAGCACGTGGTAACAATTGTATTGCAAAGGGTTAGGTTAGGTCGAAAAGAGGATTCGGAGAAGGGAAATACTTCCCTAAACCGACTCAAGTCCCTGGGGACTTACACTTAAGCCAGAATGTCGGGCTTGTTGTGCGCTCTAAACAATCGGTTCTATGTCCTATGTCACCTTACTATCCCAGGAACTCCGTCGCACGAACGAAACTCCTCAACTCTCATCCTATGCCCCCTAAGATCCCCCAATGTGGATATTGGGTCACTGGATAGTATTTCGACCCGGATCCCGGCAAATGCCGGGCATTCACAGAGATAGTGTTCCAAGGTCTCCCTCGTCCTCCCCACAGGCCCTGCACACTTCCGAGTCCGCCCTACCAATACGGTGGAGATGGGCCCTAAGTGTCGAGTGTCCCGAGAGGATTTCCATCAAAAGACTCAGTTCCTTCCTACTGAGATTCAGAATTTCACTCGTCTTGTCATTGTCCGGGTTGCCCCAGAGAATATTTGTAGTCCTGCCAACACCCGCATTTTCCCAGATGGTGTCAGCCAGTCCACCAGCTCCGCCTTGAGAGCTCGAAAAGGTTTTAGCGTTCTCCTAAGTGACTAATTCCAGGGAAGATGCTCCACTAGCCAAATCATTTAGCCACTTCGTTCCCCGCTATACCACAGTGTCCCGGCACCCATATAATTTCAATGCGTCCCCGTGAAGAGTAATCGTTAATTTCCCCTTTACACCTGAGTATCGTCATTGATCCACAGAGTCCGTAGATAAAGCCCGGATAGCCGCTTGGCTATCCGTGAAAATCATAATATCACCGGTCAAGCCCATGATATTCACCTGCTTAATGCACTCCGTAGTCGCGGTTGACCTCCGCCTGTAGTACGGTGTTATGGTCAGGAAGACGGAAGCATTTGCGTACATTGAAGCCAGCGTTACATATCGTATTGCCAAAACAACTTTTGCCGTTATAGGGTTAAAAACCATATGATATTGATGTGAATGTGAAAAAAGATTTAGAAGTAAATCTGAAAAAAAAACATGTTTTGATTATTTCCAAAACAAATATTGATGATTCACAAAATTATGGATGAAATAAATTTAACCTTTTCCAATTAAATGATATAATATTTTAAATTTGACATCATATTAATAATGAATATTTAAATAAATTTTAAAAATGTCATCACTTTTGACTTTTTGGGAGAGGAAGACATTAAAATGTTATAAAATAATGCAAATTAATAATTGTGGGAAATAAATACAAAATTAAGAACCTTCAATTTGATAGATTTAAATCGTAATTTCTATTGTTTTTAAATGACTAACAAGGAAAATATTCCCAACTGGTACACTTTATCATTTCGTTTTTTTTACATTAATAAAAACAAATTAATAAAAATTTGTTAAAATTTATGTTGCAGAAAAAACTGTTAAAATTAGCAGATTTATTTTGTTAAATATTAGTAAGATAAGAGTATATAAAATAAATCTTTTGAATCTACAAATATTTAGTTTCATTTGAGCTTTAATTTAAATCAAAATATTAATCTGCTAAAATCAGCACAAAATTTGCTTAGATTTTTCAATGCGAATAAAAATCTGCGCTTCTGAAAACAGCAATCTACAATTTTTTAACAAAACTTTCTGTTGATTTCAGCAAAATATACTGTAGCTTGCATTCTACTAAATTTAAGATAACTATAGCGAAAATGTTGTTTCATATTACAGTTTTGTTTGCTGTTAGTCTACAAATATTTCGTAAAAGTTTTTTTTCCAATGGAGCAGAGTAAATAGATATTTTTAAATAACCCGATTTAAAAAACTGATATGACGCTTTATATAGTTTTATCTAATTAATATGATCACTTGCTTAATTATATAAAATTTCCTACAGTTATATTAGTTTTTTGTTTTCATATACATCGAGATTATTTTTATGTTATTTTCAATTTATAACGAGCTTTCAACCTCCGTATATTTACTAAAATAAAGCAAATCAAACATATTAGCTAGGTTGATACTAGTATTTCGATGTGGCTAAAGATCTCATCAGAACAGGAAGTTTTAGAAAAGCTTACGCCTCCATAATAGGCAGAACTTTAACAAAAAACCTATTAATCATCAATTTTGCTCCATTCTTGTCTTCTTAGTAATCAAGCACGTGGTTAGGGTCTTTTCCTAACAAGCATCATGACGTTACTAAGCTTTGAAGACCAGAAATGTTCTATTTATATAAAAAATGTTTAGTTTTCTGGCTCATCCGTAAAAGTGCCCGATTCAATTGTATCACATTATATCTAAATCGATTTATTATTTAGCTACAGTTCGAAGTGATTTGATATAGTTTTGTCCGAATTTTGTCCTCATCCAATTTAATCAAATGATACGTTATAAAGGGTGTTTTTTAATACGGGTATAGAAATTAAAGTTGGCAACACTTTTTTAACTGGCGGCCATTTTGTCAGCTGTCAAGTTAATTATATTTAGTTTGGTTTGGCATTTCAACATGAATAGACTGACGCCTGAACAACGCTTCCAAATTGTGCAAATTTATTTTAAAAATCATGGTTGTGTTCGAAATACGTATTGCGCACTACGTCCATTTTTACGGTCAACCTAATCGTCCATCAGAGCAATTAATTCGATTAACTATGGAACGTTTTCGCACCCCGTTTACTCTAAATGATAATATGCATCCATAGAGACGTCGTACAGTGCATACATAAGAAGTCATTGATGCTGTAGAGCGTAGCGTAGAGGAAAACCCCGATCAGTCTATCCGCCATTGTGCACAGGAATTGGATATGTGTCCATCCACTTTATGAAAGATTTTGCGGAAAGATCTTGGTTTGCGTGCATAAAAAATCCAATTCGTGCAACAATTGAAGCCACACGATAACCTAGCAAGGCGTAGATTCGGTTGAATGGACCCAAAACAAGATTGCCGTTGATCCTGATTTTCATAAGCGAATTTTGTTTAGCGATGAAGCTCACTTTTGGTTAAATGGATACGTCAATAAACAAAACTGCCGTATTTGGAGTGATGATAATCCTCAAGTGTATGTTGAGACAACGCTACATCCAGAAAAAATGAGTGTATGGTGTGCTTTATGGACTAGTGGAATCATTGGTCCGGACTTCTTTAAAAACGATGCTAGTCAGAACGTTAAGTTAATGGTGACCGCGATAGAGCCATGATTACTGACTTTTTCGTTCATCAATTGAACAATCATGATGTGCAGGAGCTGTGGTTTCAACAAGACTACGCAACATGTCACATAGCTCGTGCCACAATTGATTTATTGAAGGAAAAGTTTGGTAACCGCATAGTTTAGTTTCACGATTCGGACCCGTGAATTGGCCTCCAAGGTCGTGCGATTTAACTCCGCTGAACTATTTTCTGTGGGGATGTGACGTCGCTAGTCTACGCCGATAAGTCCGAAACGATTGACCACTTGGAGGACAACATTCGCCCGCTTTATTGCCAATATACGGCCACAAATGTTGGAAAAAGTCATCGAAAGTTGGACCTCCAGATTGGACTACGTCAATGCCATCAGTGGCGGTCATGTGCCAGAAGTCATATTTAAATTATAATGCCAGAAGATTATCTTTCGAATAAAGTAAATTTAATGTCAATTTAAAAAAATTCATCTTTGTTTTGATCCATTTCAAAGTTCTATACCTCTATAACAAAAACACCCTTTATTTCTCTGCTAAAAATTAGTTCATCGATTGTAACTATATAACTTTTGAACATCTGACCGATCGGACTAAAGTCTAAAATATTCTAAAATGTATTCTGTTTTCACTCAAAACATAAAAAATAGCTGTTTCTGATTAAAATACTAATACACTCAGGGTTGCCATATGCAAATTAAAAAAATGGTTTAATACAAAGATTTAATACAAAGTACTAAAAATTAAAAGTTGGTTACAAAAATTATGTAAATTTAAAAAATATTAATTAAATAGTTGTTTTAATTGCATTAAGTAAAAATTTTATAAAAACTGCCAACTTAATTTAAAGTGTTTGGATACATTTTTTGAATGCTTATTATTCACAAAACCTTTTAACTTTAAGTGTACGATTTATGTTTTAAAGAGAAGCAATACTCAGGACCTTCTTCCTATTAATTAATGTGTTGCTTTATTCGGAAAGGGCATATTCGAAAAGGGCTTCAAATTTGGCAACACTGTAATTCAGAGAGACTTCGGTGGGGTTAAGCGTCATTGGAACACCATTTATGTTGTCGTCGCTATGGATCGAACCGGCAACCTTCTGTGTAACAGTCTAAATATTTAATTGTAACTCGATTTTATTTTTTTTTTTTATGTTTCTGTGTAAAGTAGACTATATGTGTGAACTTTCTTAAATTTAAAACATTTTAATGCTTAAATTAAAATCTATTAATAAAAATATTGAAAAAAAAATAAACATTTGTATGGATTTACCTTAAAAAAATATTGAATTTCAATGGAACCAACGAACTAAAACATTTCTATAAATGTATTATATTTCTTAGAAATGTTAATATTTTTTATAAACAATTTAAAGATAATTTCACAACGTTTTTTATATATTTACTTTGTTTTATTTATATTTAAAATCATGTCACCATATCAAATTTAGAAAAATTATCAGAAATTAAAATTTATTTTCTAAATATTTGAAAGTAAAATTGAAAGTTTTTTTTTTGTTTCTTGATACCGAACCATAGAGAAAAATATACTAAGGGACAATCAAAATAACACATAAAACAATTGATTACAATTATTTTGAACTTACAAAAATAGAATAGTTAAAAATCACAAAAGAAAAACAATCACGATGAAAAAAAAAAATCAGAAATAAACTTTTACAATCGAAATTTATGCCGAATAAAAAGCATAACAGTTCCGGTCCGTTAAAGAGAGCTAAACATACTAAAAATATTAAATTTTGAAGTACTAACCTACTTACTAAATAAAATTTCTACTATCCAAAAAATAACGAAATGAAACCCAAACAACAAAATGAGTACCTACTACACTGCGTTTGAAAACTATAAATACACATTGACTTCATTTAATTTCGTAAGTTAAAAAAAAGTAACCGGCACTAATGTAAAACCAATGGAACAATTCATTTATTTTTAATTTTACTATTTAAAAAGGGAAATCAAAATCGATTATTGTGAAAGGCGTGGTAGAGAAGAATGAGTGTATTTTCTAAAAATCATAACTACATTGCAAATTTTCAATTTTTTCTGAATCAGACTGCGCAGTTTCTGGTATTGAACCTTCGTCAGTGATCCTGTTTTTTGAATTTTGATCACTGACGAAGGTTCAATACCAGAAACTGCGCAGTCTAATTCTACCAGATTTATTCGAAGTTCTACCGTTTTAGATCTCCACGCATCAATAACTGCTTCTTTTAGATAGAAACGCTTGTAAAGGGTCTGCCATCTAATGTTTTTTTTTTTTCAACTAGTGCTTATTTCGTGAATGGTAACACTTAGCTCATGTCTGATTTGACATATAATTAGTTTTATCTTTCCGCTGAACGAATATGGTTGTGTATACGCTTGAACAACGCTGGGAAATATTGCGACATTACTTTGAAAATCATGGTAATGTTGCAGAATGTGTGCGAAAGTTGCGTACGGATTTTGGAAGAAGAGAAGCACCGTCAGCTCCGTATGTTCGTTATCTTGTGAAAAAAAGTGAAAGAAGCTGACATCCTCATCGATAAAGATAAGTGTTACGCCAACAAGCCAGAGACAATTGACGCTTTAAAGGACAATACTCGTGAAGCCATTGGGTGAAATACAGCTGCACACAATCGATAATGTGCTTAAAAATTGGACCGATCGTGTAGGCTACTGCACGAGGCAGCCATTTGAATGAAATTATTTTCCATTATTAACCGCAAGGATTGTACTTTTAAATAAAAAAAGGAATTTGAGAAAATATTCAGTAGTTTTTTTTTATAGCATTTTCAAAAAAAAAAAAGTTATTTGGCAGACCCTTTATATTGACGGGTTTCAGGGTAAACTGGACGGGTTATTACTCTCCAAATATTTCCAATGGGGTTTTGATCCGGAGAACATGCCGGGCATTCCAATAGTGTTATATTTTTGATGATAGACATTCCATCGTCTGACGACTTGCATGTACTGAAGCATTGTCTTGAATTCTTCGCCGTTGCTATTTTCAATAAATACCACCAATTTATATTCTATTCTATTCAATTTCTCTGGAACTCATTCTGGTGCTTGGAAATGCTAAATTAACTATACCGTCGAACAAAAAGCGCCCAAACCATTAAGGACCCGCCTTCGAAATTTCTTTCTCAGAAATATAGTGGTACGTAGGACTCTCCAATAGCTACTAAAACCATCTGGACAATCAAGATTGAACTTTTTCTTATCAGAAAAACTAACCTTGATGAGAAAATTATTGCTTTAAATTTCTCTAGTTGGTTTGTAAATTACATTTAGCGAATTCAAGTCAAGTAGTTTTGTGTGGGGGTAATAACCTTGACACAGACATCAGCTTTTGGCGAGTAATTCTCTGGGAATCCTTTAAGAGCCTAGTTATGGTGATTTGGACACATTTACCTTACATTCAGCTTTTGTCTGATTGAGACTCTTCATTGAGTTGCCGGTACAGTGGATTATTTTTCGCCGATCCCGATCAGAAAGCTTTTTTCGGACCCGCCTGTTTTAGCAACTGTCCGAAATATCACCAACGAGTTAAAAAAAGAATTTAAATGTATAAAAAAAACTGTCAAAACTGTTTTCATCGCACAGAAAATTTTATTTTATAAAGGCAAAAGTACCCCCTTTAGTAAATTTATTTACAGTCCAAATTTCCTCTCTACAAAATGTTTAGCCAATAAAATCTCACTAAACGACTTAAAAACCCCATAAATTTTGGGGGCAAACCTCTAACTTGGCAACTCTGTTATAGTTATGAAACACTAACAAAATATTATTACACAATTTTTCTCTTAAATGAATTAAGTAATCTCTAAAAATTTTTACAATAAGAGATCAGTTATCACACTCGCAGTTATAAGTTTACAAAAATGTATTACACTCATAGAAATAAACCTGTGAAAATAGCAAAAAAAAAAAAAAAAAAAAAAAAAAAAACTACTAAAAATTAGTTAAAAAATGAGCTTGTAGAAAAAACTGCTAAAATTAGCAGATTTTTTTACTAAATATTAGTAATATAAGAACAGGAAACATAAATCTATTGAATTTACAAATGTTTAGTTATATTTAGGCTAAATGTTAGTTAATTGAAAGTAACAAAATAATCTATTAAAATCAGCAAAAATATTTACCAAATATTAGTAGACAAAAAAATTATTAAAAAGTGAAATTTTTAAAGTTTTTTTGTTTTATGCGAAGAAAAGTCTGACCTTATGAAATTTTTTTAGCAAAAATTCTGTTGATTTTAGCAAAGTAAATTGTTATTTGAATTCTACTAAATTTGATTTAAATATAGCAAAAATTTTGGTAATCTTACAGTTTTTGTTTGCTATTTTGAGTTTACAAATATTAAGTAAAAGGTTTTGCTAATTTTACAGAGTAAATTGCTATTTTTAATCAACTAAAATTCACATCAAAATAAACTAAAGTTTTGTAAAGCTAACAGATTTATTTTTGCTGTTCTTACTTTATTAATATTTAGCAAACAAAATTGCTAAAATTAGCAGTTTTTCCTGCAAGCACATTTTTAACTAATTTTTAGTAACTTTTTCTGATTTTTTTTTACTATGAGTGTAGAAAAATAGCAAAAATCATTTGTAATTATAGTTATGCAACGCAGTGTATATATTCAGAGTTTACAAACAAACCCAATAGAGTTAAAACTATATTTGCAAAGCAAGTAAGTCAACGTTTTTAATAAATTTGACAAATTTTGACAGTAATTCTTTCCATTGATGATGACGACGATCATCATTTCTGTTTGCATGTCACATTAAACAAAAACACTAAAATTTATGGTTGGTTACCACTTAAGCTTAATACTTTTATTGGATAAGGGAAAAATAATTTCTGTCGAAGAAATCAATAACAAAGAGATTCTCCCAATGGGGTTCTTCGGATCTTATTGAAATTTGGATATGTGATAGTTGAAAAGCAATTTTTAAATATTGTCAAAAACTTTTAAAAAATTAAAAAGTGCGCATATGATAAAGGTTCTACTTTTTTTGAAAAAATTACAATAAAAAAATACCTTTTATCAGAAGAAAATATGCCAACCATGGGCTGGTGATTGTTTTGGAAAATTGAATTGCAAATGCTGCTTTAAAACCTTCGAAAACTACACTCCGGGAAAAAGCTTCAGCATATTTAAGAAAAACTTCATAATTATGATGAGAAAACTTCATTGATTTTTGTCCAATGTAACACTTCATAAATATGATAAAGCTTTTTCTTCATACAGGGTCAAATTAATGATTGTCTTCTTCATATTTATGAAATGTTTCATAAATATGAGGAAGAAGTTTCATAACCTTTTAAGAAATGCTTCATAAATGTTATTAAACATCTCATAAATTGGATGAAGCAGTTTTATAAGATTTCATGAAAGTTTGATAATAAATGTTATGAAACGTTTCATAATTAATATGAAAAATTTTCATAAATTTGTATTCATATTTTTTCATAAATTTCTTTATATAAATATTAACAAACTATACATACGATATAATGAGTTTTAATTTTTTTTACTTAAAACCAAGGTTGAACACAGTCCAGATTTAATAATATAATAATAAAAGAAGTATTCCCAAAGATTTTCCATACAATATTTTTAAAGTGGCCTGAAAATGGACATAAAGGGGCCGCCAAATAACTTTTTTTTTTTGAACTCCTGAACCAATTGGTCTTTGTACGGCGTCATACCAAGGTCTTTATGCAAAATTCGTCTCAATGATGTCTCCGAAATGTTCAATTGTTGAGATCGACGGTGAATTGATGTTGATGGCGCTTCACGCACACTTTCTGCCACAGCAGCAATATTCTCGGGTGTACGCACTGTTTTTGGCTTTTACGCTTTGGTTTATCGATGAGGATGCCAGTCTCTTTCACTTTTTTCACAAGATAACGAACATACGGACCATATTCGTTCAGCGGAAGGATAAAACTAATTATCTGTCAAATCAGACATGAGCTAAGTGTTACCATTCACGAAATAAGCACTAGTTCAAAAAAAAAAAACGTTAGATGGCGAACCCTTTATTTTATTCGCTTTTTAACTTTGATTGTGTTTATAGTCCTCTAGCTATTTCATATAAGAACGAACGATTCTAAATTTGTGCGAGCGAAAGAAAACACATTGCAAAGATTCACATTTTTTTTTTTTGGATTTTTTTGAAATAGAATAAAAAAAATATGTACATGTGTAGAATTTCCATACATCAATTGAAGTTAAGAATACCAACTGAAGTAAAAAATTCTATTGGAAAATATAATTTTTCATTTGATAAACTTTAATTAAAATTCCGAAATTTTAACAAAAAATAAAAATTTCAATAAAAAGCTAAAATTTATTTTCACAAAGTTTATGAAACTTTTTTATAAAATGATTTTTTCCATGATTTTTTTTTTTTAACTCTTCATATTTATGAAAACTTCATAAATATGATGAATAATTGATGACAAACGATTTATGAAACAATATTATCAATATGATGAAGATTTTTCCCTGAGTGTATTATCAGTTGCAAATTGTTTTTCTGATGTTGAAATTTTGCTAATTAGCAAAATGCAAAAATGATTCAAATTTAAGCAAAGTCCGAAGTTGAGTCAACTCATTAAGGGCAGGTCAAAGATCCGTTGACATTGTTTAGTCAAACTGTGCTAATATAAGGTGGCGCAAAATTAACCTTCCGATGTTTTTTTTTTATTATGTATTTATTATGTATAGCATTTTCTGATAGGAGGATTACTTTTGCGCCACCTTATATAAAGGGTCCGCCAAATAACTTTTACTTTTATATAGCAACTGAAACTATTAAAAATAACAAAGAATTCAATTACAATTCAATTTATTTTATTTCAGTCAAATAATATTTACATTTTCATCTTAAAATTATTTATAAATAGTTCAAGTTTTTGTACTTTTTCTTCTTAATAATTAATAGTTATGTATTTATAAAATTTTATACAAATACATTAATAGTTTTATTGAAGGCAAAATTTAAAAAAACCTTTTTGAATATTTTTAATATTTTAATAAAACCTCTTACACTACTACCTACTAGCTACCTAAGCTGAAGTTAACTCATTAATATGGAGATCCAGAACATCTGTTAAAAAGATTCGTGGACAGTTTATTTAACCTAGAAGCAACAAGCTCTATATTCGAAATAGTATGAAGCCTGGATGTCGAAAAGAACCAAGGGAGATTGTATATAAGTTTTAATAATTTGTTCTGTGCAATCTGAAGTTTCTTAATATGACAAACTACCCTTTTAGACCACATAGGAGCAGCATAAAATATTACAGCATGAAAGATTAATTTAAATATTAGTATTTTGTTCTCAATACTTATACCTGAGTTCCGATTTATAAAAGGGTACAGTGTACGAGTAAGAATATTCACTTTGTTTATTATATATTGTACGTGCTCTTTAAATTTCAATTTCGGATCAAGTGGGCGTTGTGGTGTAATGGTTAGCGCGTTGGACTGTTACACAGATGGTCCCGGGTTCGATTCCCGGTGACGGCAACATCAATTTAGAAAAATAATATGTATGAATTTTCTATCACTTATATGTATCGCTGCGCCCACCTTCGGTGTTCCCATAGCACTTAACCCCACCGAAGTAAAATAATGAATCAGGGCTATGAAACAAAAAGCTTCAATAAATTCGCCAACTCTACATCAGGTGGCGAGCAACAACTGTTCTAAGACTAATCTACTCGCGCAATTACAGTGTTGCCATGTTTGAAGCCCTTCATCTTTCACCTCCTTTCATCTCTCCACTATCCCCTTTCCAAAGAAAGCAACACATTAATTAATAGGAATAATTTCCTGAATGTTGCTTCTCTTTAAAAAAAAAAAAAAAAAAAAAAAAACAAATTGAAAATACGAAATAACTATTTTCTCCAACCAATATTTGATATACTTTTTTATAATTTTATTGTTTTACGCTTTAGGTGAATTAATATTGAGTGTAAAAGTGACACAAGTTAGTTTCTAATTTAGCAATTTAACAGTACAGAACCTGCCTCAATTTTTGTATTTTTTTTTTATGTCAAAAATTTCAAACACTGTATATGTTTTATTTGTTGACTGATTCTTGGCTGACTGGGTATTGAACCTAAATGACTTTCTCAGTAAAAAAAAAAAAAAAAAAAAAACAACTCCACCTCCAACTCCAACTCCAACAATCATTTTTAAGTGATATCAATTGTTGATTAGATACATTTTTATATACTAAAATAATTAAGTCTGAAATTAATTAAAATTCTATCGTTTTAAATCTATTTTTTTTTTTTTTTTTGAAGGGTTTGGTGGTTTATGTTTATTATTTTAAATAGCTGGCGTTGAATACTATTTTCACGATGATGTCATTTTGTATTTTCATTATTAAATGGCAAAAATATTTTCACAGTTTGTAATTACATACTGTAAAATTCTATGCACGTAGGGAAGTGTTTTGTCTTTCATTGTCTTTTTTTTTTCAATGTAAATACGAATTTTGTTTTATGAAAATTATTTAGGGGATTCATAATAATCCTCGTATTTGGTGTATAAGTACACAAAGCGTATTTGCAGGTAGAGAAATTAACCACTGTTGGCGCATTTTCGTTAATTTTCTCTGAAATTTCCCGTTAATTACTTTCGAACAATGTTCCCATATTTATAAAATACAAAATGTTATTCTAAATAATTATTTGTTTTTTTCATTTATTTAAATGTTTGTAACATTCAAATAAAAATACAAAACAAATTACAACATATGGGAAAACAGTGAACATTAGAGTGAATTAAGTTTCTAAAAATAGAACTGTTGTGTTGTGTTGGAGTTGTACTTCTGAGATGATGTATGCAAGAACAAAAACACCGTGTATTAAATAAAACTAGTTTAATCACAAGAAAACTCGACCTGACGATAGATCAGAGGGCTAAAGCGCTCTGTCTAACGTGTAGTGCGAGTGCATGTGGCATTAGAAATCAGTTTATCTATACCACGGTCAGTGATTGCACAGAAAATTTCATATAGACGCAATCGAACAAATATAAACATAACAAATATTACATTATTCAAAAAAAACAGAAACTGCGCAGTCTGATTCAGAAAAATTGAAAATTTACAATGTAGTTATGATTTTTAGAAAATACACTCACAATACCTTTAACAATTCAAGTTGTACAATACTTTCCTGGGCTGGCAAAACATTTACGACACTTATGTTATAAAAATACGATGTGTACACTATATACGACATTACATGAATCCGGCTATTATTTTGAATGGATGAGATTCTTAGACCGTATCCTATTGCATAATGGAAAATTCCACCCCCGAATCGAAATCGAAAAAAATGAAAAATAATAGGGAAAAGAATATTTTTTTTTAATATACGGAGTTTGAAAGCTCGTTATGACTTAAAAATAATCTCGATGTGTATAAAAAAACAAAAAAACTGATAAAAGTGTTTAAAAATATTATTAGAACCAGAGTAAAAACTAAACTATTTTCATATAAATAGAACATTTTTGGTATTCGAAGTTTAATAACGTCATGATGCTTGTTATGAAAAGACCCTAGCCACGTGTTCGATTACTAAGAAGAAAGCTTTTCTAAAAACGGGTTCTGATGAGATCATTAGCCAGATCGAAATACTAGTATCAGCCTAGCTAATATGTTTCATTTGTTTTATTTTTGTAAATATACGTAGGTTGAAAGCTCGTTATAAATTTAAAATAATATTAAAATAATCTCGATTTATATAAAACAAAAAAACGAATAAAACTGTAAAAAATATTACTTGAGCCAAAGTAAAAACTAGGGTTGTCACTCGAAGGATCATTTTAAAAAACATGATTTTCGAATAATTCGAATAAATTATAACAATTAATTGAAAAAAATATAATAATTCAAAAATACTTCTTTTGTTGAAACTTTCTCTAAAATTTATTAAAAAATTGTAATGGATCAAATTAAATTAAAACTGTATTTAAGAAATACCTGAAATTTTAAAACTTTTATTAATCGCTTTCCAAGATTTGGACTCTATAAAAAGAGATATATGATTTGAATTTCAAGCAAAAAATATGAAGGAATTCACAGTTAAACTGCTGTCTTTGAAATAAAACATGATTTTCATTTATACACAATTATATAAAATATTGCTATTTTACAACGATAGCACGTTAGCACTTTTAACTGTTTACGGTAACTAAAATAAGTATTGTCTGACCGGCCAAAAAACTATATTTGGTATGTATTTTTTGGTATCTAGAGGAAATGAGGATACATTTTAGTATTGGAAACATGTTTGTTGATTCCATTTTGTGTATAAAATTTAGGGAAAAAGCCAAAGTTTGATATAATTTTTATTAAAAATAAAATTATGTTTTTTTCGACGTTTAATTGTGCAATGAAAATGAAAATTATTCAAGTTCGAGGCCATACTCTATATTTCTTCATTAGGATATTGTCCTAACAAATAATCTATAGAGTTTTCGGGAATTTTCTAGGTTACCATCATCAGAACACGTTTTGAAAGCGGTAACAATCCCATGCCAAACATCAAACATTCATATAAACTAGTTTACTCACTACATGAGAACTAATATATGAGCTTGAAGTTAAAGATTATAACCATTGATCAAAAAATAAATTGAAAACTTGTTTGTTATGTGCAAGGTTCACCTTTGGTGGATATTCACGTTTTTTGTTTTTCTCTTCTTTTATATTTTGTTTAGTTTATAAACAACACAGGGGGAGTAAACTAGACGGTACATTGTCTTTTATACAAGTTTCATATAATTTTTATTAAAAATAAAAATTATGTTTTTTTCGACCTTTAATTATGCAATGAAAATGAAAATCATTCAAGTTCGAGGCCATACCAAAGTTTAGCTATAAAGTTTAAAGTTCGGCCGCCGAAGTATTTTCGATTTGGCCGAACTTCAGGTGGCCGAACTTCAGGAGGCCGAACAGTAAATTCATTGTTTAACTACGGAATTTTCTTTAAATTTTACACTAAAAATCGCATCTAATCAGGCCAAGAAACATTTTTTCATTCGCCAAATTTGTCCATAATACTTTAAAATACCGAATACCGACCAAATGCATTTTCTGGAAGAACTATTCGGTCGGACACTAAAAATAAGATTTGGACAGCTTGATAGACTAAAACAATTGCCGATATAAATTCAACTTTTTAAACAATTTTTAAAATTTAATAACAAAACTGTAATTTGTACATTACGGTTTATGGTATGATTATGTATGATTGAGAAATCTTTTGGCGGTTCAATGGTTTAAAAATTATGAAATTTAATAATTGTTGTTGTTACTGTATTCAAATTGATGAAAAACTTTATAAAATTTTAAGATGAAAGGTAAAATACTTTATTTATTTAAGTCGTTTAAAAATTAATTATATTCGTTATTCCTTCGGTTAATCGAATAATTTTAAAAAATTAATCGTTTGAACGTTCGATCAAAAACAGTTTGATCGTTGATTCGAACAAAATAAAACCCCGAATAAATGACTTCCCTAATAAATACCTAACTATGTTTTATTAATTTTTATCAAGGATTTTTTAATCAACTAAGTATTAGCAAAATTGTTGCTGAGTCTACTAATTTTGTTGATACAAATCAGCAAAAGATTTTGCTGACAATAGTAATTTTTTGCACACACCCTCCTGACTAAAATGTTGCTGACTTTGCTAACATTTTTTTAGTGTATTTTACAAAATTGTTAAATATGGTTCTCCTAAATATCTTTCGAAAAGATTCGTATTGTGATTATGAAATATTTCATAAATATTGATAAAAATGTTACATTGGACGAAAATTTATGAAACTTATTCCTGGTTTTCTCTGGGTGTAGATTTAACTTTTTTTGGTTACGATAAAAAATGTAATGAAATTAAAATTTTTATGAAAATTTTCATGTAATTTATCAAACGTTTCATACAGATTATGAAGAAGTTTCATTAAACTAAAACTTCATTAATTCATACATTAATTTTAAGAAATAGTTCGTTAGCTCTGTGGAGAAAAGTTGCAGACCATAAAATTCTCTCTGTGGGATGGTGTTAATTATTATAGTAGGCCATTTACACTAACATTTATTGCTCTGTTTTGACAAAATTGTTTATTTTAAGGTGGTGTCTGTCCGTCAATGAATTTGTTTTACTCTGGTCACTACTTCCACGCTAGCATAGTATTCTCTTCAAAAGTAATAAATTTATAGTATTCACTTGTCAAGTAAATACGATAACGTCTGCCAACACAATTTTTTTTTTATAGATTTTTATTCATTTTGACTTTATTTGTTGCAATAAATATTCTCTCACATTGTAGATTCGATCAAATTGTGTGTAGTTCAGTCAGGGCTGGCAAAACTATGACTCGCGTTGCACGCGGCATCATTTTCTTCATTATTAAAAAAATATATATATCTTATTAGAAACCCAGCAAACATTTTTTTTTTTTTCATTTATTAACAATAATCTTAAAGCCAGTTAAGGCCAAACGATTACAGACAAAAAAAATTATGCCAGTCTTACGATATTCTTATTTCTAATCATTCTTAATACCAATTATCAAAAAAAAAATATATATGTATATACCTCTATCCAAATCTTAACAAAAATTTCAGAAAATAATAATTACCCTATCACGAATATGGGTTCTATATCCATTCCCAGAAAAGTGGCAATTTATAGTGATACATGTTGTTTCCGACACAAAATTACATATTTTGCATTTATTTACAATTGAGATTAAAGAAGTGATAATATAATATTTCGAAATTGGGATTCGGAGTATAAAAAGTTCCTATAATTATAAGGCAGTCTTATATTCCACAAATTTGTAACAAGTGCCACAAATGATCTTTTCATAATCATCGTATGCGTTCGCAGGGTTACCAAAGTATGGGTCCTAGTTGAATGACCAAACACAAATCTTGAAGCAAAATAAGATGGCGATGCATTTTTAACGACCTTATAAAAAAGGGGCAATACCTTAATATCAACAAATTTTGTGAAGCTACATCCCAAGAAATCGATCCCATGTTTCTGAACATACAAACATGGGATCGAATCGATAGGCCGTACATATATCTTATTACCCGGTTAAAACATCTTTCCACTTTAGAAATATTCCCCGAAGTAGTGCCACTGTACACCTCTATCCCATACATTATAATTGGCATCAATAAAGTATGTCCAATTTGTCTTCTTATATTAATTGGAAGGCGACACGGTATGCTATAAGCCCTTCGAAGAGAAATCATAATTTTAGATATAATCATGTTAATATGTTGATTGAAAGTTAGTCTATCATCAATGTAGAAACCTAGAGCCTTGATATAAGAAACAAACTCAACTAAAGTACCATCCAAAGTAATATTAGGTATACTGCCCAGCATGTTATTAAACATTATCACCTTTGATTTGGACGAGTTCAACGAAATAAAGTTTTCTTTGCACCAATTATTTATATTACTTAAGTCCTCATTTGATCCTCTCTCTAGCTCGTTTTCTAATTCAGCAATAGCTACTAACTGTAAATCATCCGCATATATATACCCCTTTAAAGAATTACAGCAAGAAAATATATCATTTACATATGCCAAGAATAATAACGGACCTAAAATTGTTCCCTGTGGCACTCCCCAGGTAGTAGTTCTAGTTGAAGAAGTTCCATTTCTGGGTTTTTTTAAAGTAATCTACATTTTTTAAAGTAATCTACATTTAAGATCCGATCCTTTTGGATAGAAGAGAGATATAACATCGCAGTAAAATGCTTGTTATAATATGAGGTCCTAACTATACAAGTCATTTAAAAGCTATTGACCCAGAGTTGCCACATAATTAATTAAAATTTGTTAACATTTGTTTGAAGTATTTTTTTAAAAAATTAATAATCTATAGAAGGAAGACCGTTCTTATATAGGTTCTATACTTATTTGGTTAGGGACGTACAGAAACATTTTTAATGAGAAATATTTATTATTCAGCATGTTCTATTTATGTAAAATTAAGAGATCGGATCAAGAACTTTTCGAAATTGTAAAAACTTAAATATTAAGAAAATTACTACATTTTATTTTTTAATATGAAAAATTAGCAACTTTCTTCCAAAAAACATAAGAAATTATAAAAATTGATTTGCCATTTTACAATTTTAAAAACTGTCTAAAACACCAACATTTTTAAAAAATTCAAAAAATTGTGAAAGACCGATAGATCAAATTGTGTATTACAGTTTGATAGATTTTTGCTGTAGCAATTAATAAAAATTATTTATTAAAAAAAAATCTTAACCCTTTATGTACATAAAAAGCGCCAACTTTAAAAAAAACTTATTGACACCATTATAACTTTCTACCAAATCTCGGGATCGATGAGGGATATAAAATGGATTAAATATTTTTCATCGATACAAAAATGTGTGCTTTAACCGATTATGCTAAAATTTTAGAAAGATTTTAAATCACCTTTTGAAATGGTTAAAAAAGTGCCAAAAACTACTTTTCTTTTTACAGAATTACGATTAATAATCAAAAAATCGTTTTTCAGAAATCAAGTCACCAGAAGCTTTAACTACACAGTAAGTATGTGATGGCACACCAAAACCCCGGGACACGTAAACTTAATTTTGGGGGCGTAGCATCCAGTGGTATACTCTGTTTTAATAGGTTATTATTATTATTTATTTTTTAAAAGAGAAGCAACACTCAGGAAATTCTTCCTATTTATTAATTTGTTGCTTTCTTTGGAAAGGGGATAGTGGAGGGATGAAAGGTGGTGAAAGATGAAGGGCTCCAAACATGGCAACACTGTAATAGCGCGAGATGATAAGTCTTAGAACAGTTATTGCTCGCCGCCTGATGAAGGGGCTAAGTGCTATGGGTACACCGAAGGTGGGCGTAGCGATACATATAAGTGATAGAAAACTTATACATATTATTTTTCTAAATTGATGTTGTCGTCACCGGGAATCGAACCCGGGACCATCTGTGTAACAGTCCAACGCACTAAAAAATTAAAAATATTTCTATTATTCTATCTATTCTTTTCTAAACCTCAACATTTCTAAATTAAATTTTTTAAATGCATATTAGTTAAAAATTAATTGCGACTATATGACGTGAAAAAACCACTGTACTAAAATACATTACAAAATTTGCCCTGTGGTGATGTCTCAATTTAAAACTCAAAAGTTGTCAACACTAACAGTACTGTTTTTAGGAATTTTTTGAAACTCCATTATGATTCTGTACAAATTTCTTGGAATTTTGAATTGAAAGAAGCTCCAATTATTTCCATTAAAACAAAATCTCATAAGAACTTTAAAAATTTGACAAAAATGAAAAAAATTGTCTTTTTCTGGTACGCGACGGAAAAAGTCTTGTCACCCCTGGTGTAGTTGGTTTCGGATTTGCCATCCACACTTGCAGCAATGAAAATATCCACTTCAGTGTCAAGTGTAGTTTGATTTTTTTTAGTACATACTACACATAAAAACGAGTAATCGCCACAAGCAACGCAAAAAATTCAAAAAAAAAAAAAAAAAACTGGAATGATTGACTTGAAAATGAGTACAATTTCGTTTGCATATAAACAGATAAAAAAAATATTAAAGTGATACCTGTCAATAACAGACACTCGCAATAATGAACATATCCATGAAAGAAACAATTTCTTAGAAACAGAGCAAGGAAAAAAGAGCAAGGAAAAAAAAGAGTCAAAATATGCACAAAAAATTATGTCCCAAAAAAAACGTGTTTTTGTTCAATCCATATATTTTTCAGCGCATTTTTAAATGCGAAACTGCTTATAATATCAGCAAACAATTAGTTTAAGAATTACCCAGCCCACTTCTGTATAGGCGGAATATTTCGAATTTCAAAGGACATTTATGTTTCATCAAGAATATATGAATGCCTAACTCTTATATCCTTATAAGCGACAACTTTTTGAAGGCAGGCGCGTTTTTTTACATAATACGTCATTTTAGCCATAAATACATATATCATCATGTAAAAAAATATTGCTAACAGTTTTCAAGCATGTTTGACCGGGAATTTTTGGAAAGTATAATTTTGCGGTTTAGAAAACTTACGAAATTGAAACATTAAAATATATTTTACACATTGCACATAAATAATTAAAATAGTTAAATTAATTATTCATAAAAGTAATTACAAATCAATAAAAAATATTGAAAAATTAGGGCAATTTTGTCATGCTTAAATGTAAAATTTAACCACTTAAATGCACAATATTTGAATGTAATATTCTACACTGATACAATTTTACTTGAATTATCGAACTGTGATCAAAAACAATAAAAAATATGATTTTATAAGAGTTTCCTACATTTTGCTCTTCTCCTGTAAAGTTCTGAATATTAGCCGGATTCATGTAACATTGTATATAGTGTTAACATCGTATTTTTAACACATTAGTGTCATAAATGTTTTACCAACCCTGGAAAGTTTATTTCACAATTTGTTTTGTTTTAGTTTTCTATATTTCAAATATTTAAAAAAAGGAAAATAAATAATTATTTTCATTATTTCTCAAACAATATTATAAATACAAACGAACACTATTTTTAAATAAATTAAGTATGTTTTTTAAGAAAATACAAAACGAATAATGCGGCAACAATTGTAAAGGTACGTACCTGAAAATAAGGATTGTGTACTTATTAGGTGTGCCAATCCCGAAATCCCGATTCCGAAAACACGGGATTTTCATGTTTTGTTAAACAAACCATTGACCAATATAATTATTAATATTTTTGTCTTTTGTTTTATTGAGCTAAAGGTCCTTTATTTTATAATTATAAGTATTTATTTCCAATATTTCGTCTTCGCATTGGAAGACTTCTTCAGGGAAAATTTTTTATAATTAAAAAACTTAAAAATAATAATTACAAAAAAAAGGCGGGAAATAAAATATTTTCTAATGTCAAATTGAAAATTAACCCAGAAAACAAAGTATAAATAATTGAAATATCATAACATAGTAAAAAATTTTAAATTAATAGTTTCTTAAAATCTAAATGAGAATTATAATAATTTTATTATTTCCTATTGACTAAATGTCTGTAATTCTGTGCAATATTGGATGTGTCTGTATAAGCGATGTAGAATTTCATGAAACTAATATAAGAAAAATTAAGGATATTTTGAAGGATAATAATTACCCAATACATTTAAGACAATTTAAAAACCGGAATAATGTTAATACAATAAGGGTTGCGGAACCCAAAATTTATAAATCTTTAACTTATGTTCCTCTTATATCTGAAAGATTAGAAAAAATCGAAAATTTTCGATGATAAGAAATACTTAGTAGCACATAGAACATATAACACATTAGGTTCACTATTTAGCAAGACAAAAGATAAAATAAGTAAATTTTATATGTCCAATTTAGTTTATAAGATACCATGTAGGGGTAATGACACAGAAAATTGCACTAAAGTATACGTAGGTACCACAAAGAATAAACTGAAAACTAGAATAGCAGGTCATAAATCCGATCAAAAATACAATAAAACCACTTCTACGCAAAAAACAGCATTATCATTACACTGCAGCAACTCCAATCATTATCCAGATTTTGATAACACATCAATTTTAAACACAGAAAGCAATTACAAACGAAGTTATACATTAGAAATGTTACAGATCATAAAAGTACCATCAACACAAAGGATTAACTATAAAACAGACACATCCAATATTGCACAGAATTACAGACATTTAGTCAATAGGAAATAATAAAATTATTATAATTCTCATTTAGATTTTAAGAAACTATTAATTTAAAATTGTTTGCTATGTTATGGTATTTCAATTATTTATACTTTGTTTTCTGGGTTAATTTTCAATTTGACATTAGAAAATATTTTATTTCCCCACACAGAGAAATAAAGTGCCAACCGAATTGAAAAGTGTATTTTTTTTATATTTCAACTATTGGGAAACACCGAAAACCGGTTTTCGAAAAATGTTGAATAATCGATCACCCTATTATTAAAGTTAAAAATTCCTAAAATGTCGGCTGATAGCTCAAAATGTTTCATTCTTAAAGATATATTATTTGATTTAGATTTTCACTTTTTCGTATTTTTTTGGCCAGCAAATGTGCGGCCATACACGTATCGAATTCTTAGAAAGTGTTAACAAAAAGCCTTAAAATTGTGCACAGTTTGATGTATGTTGAGATGATGTGCCATAAATAAGCACGAAGTTAGAGCTCCACAATAATGAAAAACCTAAAAACCTTAAAAAATCACATTTTTGAATGCCACTACTTTATTGCCAGGTGGTCCGAATATGGTCTGATTTTAATATTTTACACATTTTTGCAAAATCTTACTTTAGATCAAGTGGTTAGAGCCTCTGTCTAAAGTGTAGTGCGAAGTGCATGTGGCAAAGACAGCAGGTTCAAGCCACGGTCAGGATTGCATTTAATAAATAAACATTTCATATAGATGAAATCAAACATTAAAAACCATAACAAATAATTACAGTATTGTCAAAAAGGATTACTGATGAAGGTTGTGTTACCAGAAACTGCGCAGTCTAATTCAATAAAAAATTTACAATGTAGTTATGATTTTTAGAAAAGTATGCTTAATATTCTCTACCACGCCTATCTCAAACAATTGAAAAAATATGTGCATATTAATTATAGTATTAATTGCACACTGTCTAAGAAGACGATGAATAAAATTCAAAAATCCCCAATATAATATCTTTTCTTTTCTGGGTTTTCCATAAATTTTGCATTTTTTTTTTAGCAGAACGGTGTCTTTTTGTTAATGTGTACATTATGTACGTAAAAAACGCTGCAAACGTAGTTAACAACAAATGAAATTTCACTTAAAGAAAGGACGACTTACATTTCAGTAAATTCAACTAACATTGTCTTTTGTTTTTTTTTAATGTTCAAAAATGACCAACAATTGTAGTAAAAATGAATCACATGTTAGTACAAAATAAAAAAAACACTTATTTTTTTTATTTTTTAAATAACAAAAAACAACTGTAAAAAAATAATGTAAAGTGTAGGCTAGTTGGTAGCGTGCTGGGTTATCAGTGCGTGGGTCGTGGGTTCGATTCCCACCAGAGGCACTGGTCTGTTTTCGCTACAACGCGTGGAAAGTCATAGTAGCTAGTGCTCGGTTAGGGTAATAGGATATAATTTGTAATTATATGATTATTAATTAATAATAATAATAAATAATAATAAATTAATGTAAAATCGTAAAACAGTCATTTGATGTGGTTTGTTTTTTACAATGAACTACAAGGTTAGGAAAAAAATTGAATTTGTTCAACAAATGTCTGACATTTACATTAAAAATAAAGCAACTGTATTGCAACCCAAACAACTACATATTTTTAAAGCAGAATTTCCCTGAGTGTATGCATACACTCATAATAATCTATAGGTAAAATACACGAAAACCGTTGTTCATTTTACGAAAGTTTTGGTTATTTTGACATTGCGAAAAAATTTTTAGAATATACAAATCACATTTCGTAAAGTTTTGTAAAAACCTTTTTAAATAAAAATGTGGTGCATACCTTACGGGTTTATTTGAAAATTTTTAAAAAAAAATGTAATGGTGACACACCAGAATCGAACTCACGATTTCAGTGACGTCCTGCTGTGTTGAAGTAGACCCCTCTACCATTTGCACCAAAGTAGCTGATGCAATACAACAAACTAAAAAGGAACTTAAGTCGAAAATATTATGAAATTTTTATGAAAACTAGAAAAATATGCTACAAATATTTAATAAAAAAGGTAAAATGGCAATTAAATATTTTTATTATGTTTATTGAACTAAATAAAATAATATATTTTTTTTATAAATATATCAAATAATATATTAAAAAAACAAAATAAAAAAATAATAAAATAATAATAATAAAAAACTTAAATAACAATTTCAAACTAATTGCATTTTATTATTAAATATTTTATCTTTTTAAATATTTGTTTTATTGAATTTCATACTAAACCCGGCAAATAAAGTGGAAGTAGTGTTTTCGGGTCCTCTTTAACTTGTTTTAGGATCCTCTTTATTAAACAAAATACAAAATATCCATTTATATTAACACACAAAAATAGTAATAATGAAATAAAAAATAAAAAAATAAAACATAGAAATTTAAAAAACATTAATAAACAAAAAAAATATAAAAATTAAAAAAAAAAAAAAAAAAAATTTGTCCTGGCCAGGAGTTGAACTCGCAACCTTCTGATTGCAAATCCGATCTCTAACCACATCAACATCCATATGTAATATTTGTAACATTACAAAATTTTGTACAATGTACTAAAAAAATATTACGAAATCATGTTTGTATTTTTTACGAAATTTGTAAATTTATATAATTTGTTTTATACAAAAGTTTTGTAATATAAACAAAATGTTTGTACATTCTACGAAAAAAGATTTACGAAAAATATATTTGTATTTTTAAGCATGGATTATTATGAGTGTATGTATGCATTCCTATTATTCACTTAAGTGAGAAGACATTTTGATCATAAGTCAGCGTGAGCGAATTACGCGTTGCCATGGCAATAAATATAGTAAATATAGAAATCGTAAGTCTTTATTAACTTTTACCAACAGCTACGAGAGACTTTAAAAAATTTAAGGATTATAGAATATATGGGGATTTCAATATTTTATTGATCTAATGTTAATAGTAGTGTCCTATATATGTTTTTCCATCAATTTGGTCGTGCTCATTCCGATTCTGAAATCATAAATTGTCTATCAGCTATAAATTTCGCAAAAATCGCGATTTTTTTTTGAAGATTGGGATTTGTTTTTGAACGAAAAAAAATTTGAATTTTTTTTTTATCCCAAATATTGTAGATATGACATTTAAACCTTTATAAATCATAAACCAATTAAGATATGACCATCAACAAAATTGCAAAAAAATGTGTATTGTCCGCAAAATATGACACATTATTTCATGAGTTTGGTACATTTGTTTTCATTATTAGTAACATTTTCTCTTAAATATTTAATTCTTTATGAGTGATGATGACAATAATACTCCTATCTCAAAATATTTGTTACAACAATTAACTTCAAAAAATGCAAACTGAGTAAATAAAGATCAGTAAACGGAAAATTTTTGATTCAGTTTGATTGATATTCTAATGTCACGTATGTCATCGCAAAACAACACTTATTCTCATTACTTCTGCGTTAATGGTAGCTGGTGTTTAAAACTTTTAATTTAAATCAAGTTTGTTGTGAATAATTTAATATAAAAAATATCTGTGACTTATCAATCAGAGTTGTTTTTTAATAAAATTTCAAACTATGTCTCGTCACGTCAGCTGGCAAATATTTTACTTTTAAGTAGTAAAATATTAATATTTAAAATTATATTTTTTTTACGTAGATGAAAGGAAAACGCACTAAGGTATAGACAAAACAGACCCACTTAAGTCAAAAAAAAAATTCATATATTCTACTAAAAACACAGGCCTTTAAAATCAAGGGTTTGGTGTGCGCTAAATCCGAATCTGACCTTAAAACTTCTCTATCATACCAGATTTTTGAGATAACCTAAAGTTTTAAAAACCTCGGGATTTCGCTATATTCAGGATATTATAACATCGCGAATTAAGTGTTATTCACAAAAATGTATGTTACATCTCGCTACGTAGTTCGTTGGTTGTAAAAGAAAATCAAAAAAGTTTTATTAATTCAGCAAGTTGTAAAACAAACTTCAAATATTCCAAATCATATTTAAAAAAAGTTTTATCAAAAAAGTCCGACGCAATTGGCAGAGTTTGGTGTTTTTGTAAAAGACGATTAAACCAACTTCTAATTTTGTCACATCACGTCACCCTCTTTAATTGCTAATATTTTGTGACCAAGCGGTTAGATTGTTTTATAATTTTTGCTAAATATAGAGCTTCTAAAGTTCTAGACAAAAATATGAAGTAAAAAAACAATGTCGTTCTTGGTTCTTCACCTCATTGAACCGTAACGTATGTGACTATGGAAATGCACATACCTGCAACAACTTTGGAACTTTGCCAACAATTGTAATTTAAAAATTTCTTTTTTAATTTTCAACTTTAAAACGCTATAACCTACGCTAACCCTAGCTTAAATTGATGCACGCGACCGGATTTAAGTTTATTATATCTAGTATTTCAAGTCTACAAAGCTTCATTGATATGCCATAATATAATTTTTAATTTTTTTGCAACCTCAAAAATATAAAAAATTTTGACAAATGTTCAAATTCTGGGACTTCATTATATTAATGAAGTCACAGATTTTATTTCAACAAGTTACAAAGGGATTGAAAAACTGGTTATACCCTTCTGCACAGTTGGTTCGAGGGTATAAAATTAAAAATATCACTAAAAAACTGGAATCCATTAAATACGAAAGAAAGTGTTAGGAATACGGGGTAATTTGAAAAAAAAAAATCGGTTTGTAGCATATTATGGGAGGTTTCACTGTTTATAAATATAGATAAAACGAAAATATTGTTTATAGTGGTCATTTGCCTTGATGATAGAAAACTAAAAATTTCATTTATATTTGTTTTTGTCATCGAAATTTTTTTTAAATTTGAGTGAAAGTGAAATTAAATCACAAGAAGAACTTGAGAAAAATTTGCATTAAAAGCTACTTTAAAATAAAATTTTTAAAATTCTTTTTGATTTCTTAAACTCATTTCAAGTTTTATTATATTCACATTTATCTATAAAACACATCAAATAGCAAAATATGTCAGTAATTCAAAGAAAAATTAGTAAACGTTAAAGTTTAGAGAAATTTTAGTAAACTCTTAGTGGAAATCGATTTGCTAAAATCAGCCAATTTTGTTATCAAACATTGGTACTTTTTTTTTAAATACACTTAGAATACTTTGTAGGTAAAGAGAACTGCAAATGTAGTTAAAAACAAATGAAATGTCACTTTAAGAAAGGACGACTTACATTTCAGTAAATTCAACTAACATTGTCATTTGTATTTTAATGTTCAAAAAATGAACCACATATCGCACTTGATCAACAAGAGGGTATTAACTCAAAATTTTTAAAACATCACTTTTTTCAATAAATCAATTAACAACATCAATATCTATCTATTGTAAAAATTTCAACGTATTCCGATTACTCTTTCATCTCGAAAACCACTTCTGAGACCATTTTCATGATAATGTAGTGATTACCTTTATTTCAACAAAACGGTATTATTTCGAGTTAGTACAAAAGTTCAAATAGAAATGAATCGTATATTTTCATAAAAAAAGGTATTATTTTGATTTGAGCCTTTAATTATGTTAAAAATAATCAAACTGTTTTATTTATATTTGGTTGTAGTTTGAGTTGATACTGTTTTGTTGATACATTTTGCTTTATTCTATAAATTTAAATCGATAAAATTTCAAAAAAATGGTATTAACTCAAAAAATTGATTTTTTTTTTTTTGCAATGAGTGGATAAATTTAAAACAAAAACAATGTATATATATTTTCAAATGGAATTTGCTTATTATGATATGTTTGTTAACTGAAAATTTTAAAATTTTGAGTTAATACCCTCTTGTTGATCAAGTGCGATATGTTAGTAAAACATAAACAAACATTTGTTTTTTTATTTTTTTAAATAACAAAAAACGATTGTAAAAAATTAATTTAAAATCATAATAGAGTCATTTGATGTGGTTTGTTTTTTTAAATGAACTACAATTCTAGTAAAAAATATAATATGTTCTACAAATGACTGACATTTACATTAAAAATTACAAACAACTAAACATTTTTAAAACAGAATTTCCCTGAGTATTGAATTTATTTTAATTATTCTTTGGCATTTTGTTTTTATTTTAAATAATAAAAATGTTCGACTTTAAAAAAAAAATCTCTCAACTATAAAAGAAGAACATTAATTTTGTTGCGAAATGTTCACCGGATCTATGACGTATCTTTAATGAGTATAGCGAATTTTCTTTGCATATTATAAATAAATTTCTTTTAAAAAGAATTCCAAAAAATTTCAATTATTTAAATATTTAAGCTGGCTAAAAACTTTTGATAATGAAATCTAACTAAGATTTATGCTTTATTCTTAATAATAAGTCCTTACTTTGGTCCAAGGAGGCACAGGATTTTATTTAGGATATCTCTAAAGGACACCGTTTTAAACTTATAAACTAATATTCGGATTTTTATGAAATTTGGCAGTATTAGCGGCAAAACGTTAAAGTTTGAACAATATACATTAAAGTTAAGATACTTTATCGCCCAATTTCGGTTTTTGGAAATTTACATATCATTTCAAATATACACAGAGAAATAAAGTGCCAACCGAATTAAAAAGTATATTTTACTGGGTTTAACTTATTGATTTAGTTGGTACAACGATATTTACATTCGATTTCTAAATATTTTGGGTTTAGTAACTAAAATTCAGTTGAATTAACCGAACTTTGTTGTGAAATCTAATGTGTAGTTGTACCTACCGACTGAAATTCGTAATAACCGAATTTGAGTAGTATTAACCGAATTCCAGTTAGAAAATAGCTGATTTTTTCTTTGTGTGTAGAAGCACAAAAAAAATTATTGGATTGTGGTTATATCTTGGCAAGAGCAATCCTTTTGTCCAAACTTCTCTTTTATATGCGTTAGTTTTAAAGATGGACCCTTAATTATTTTGGCTCATATCGCCTAAAGTAGGCAACGATGAAAAACATTGTAGAAGAACTTATTATTTATTTTTTTGAGAAGATGGTATGAGGTTCATTTAATTTCTAAGAAAATATTCAAAAAGTGAACTGAATATGACAAACTTCAAAAACTATAAGTGTCCAAAACTAAATGGATTAATTTTAGTGTCCGACAGAACAGTTTGGCCAAAAAACTATATTTTGTCGGTTTTTTGATATCTAGAGGCAATGATGACAAATTTAGGTATTGGAAACATGTTTGTTGAGCCGATTTAATTCGATTTTGTGTATAAAATTTAAGAGAAAAGCCGAAGTTTAGCTATAAAGTTAATAGTTCGGCCGCCGAACTATTTTTGATTTGGCCGAACTTTCTGAGGCCGAACAGTGAATTAATTGCTTAACTACAGACTTTTCTTCAAATTTGACACTCAAAATAGCATCTAATCAGTCCAATAAACATTTTTCCATCCGCCAAATTTGTCCATAATGCTTTAAAATACCGAATACAGACCAAATGCATTTTCTGGCCGAACTGTTCAGTCGGACACTATTAACTTTAGCCGAACAGGCGAAATTTTGCTTTGTTTATTTATATCGCTTCAAATCGTAACTGTCTTTAATTGTTTCAAATCTCGAGACCCATATGTTTAATTTATGGTATTAATATTAATTTTGTCGGTATTAGATCAGAAGTTACAATAAATTTAAAATGCACAAAATTTATCGTGTCGGTGCTTTATATTAAAAAGTATGAATTATTTCAGACAAATATGAAATAAAAAGTCTGTTTTTGAGCTTACCGTAAAATACTTTGAATTAAAATTTGTCTACTTTTCAAGAGATTACCTGAAATAAAAAGAAAATATTTTTAGTTAATAAAATATGTTTGTGCCTATAAAATCAAATATAATGTCTAATCGGTGTTTACTTATTACTAGGCGTATGAAAATTTGGGTAGAGTGAATCGAATTCAGCCTTCAAAGTCATGGATGGATGCAAAAAATATTTGTCCTTGTTCTTTTCATTACTTTTGGAACATAGTGAATTTTTTTTTTCAAAATCGAAATTTTTTTCCATATATATTTTATTTATTATATTTTTGTAACTATTTTGTTTTTAATTAACGAAAAAATCAACGGAAATTCAGATCGGACAAAATTTGTAGTCTCCAAATCGAATTCAAAACCGTTATTAGTGGAAAATTTTACTTTTTTTTTGAACAGTTAGCTGTGGCGACCTCGAATTTTGTCCGATCGAAAGAACGATCAAGAATAAATAATTTTCGTGAAAAAAATGCTTTAGTCGAAAATTAATTCTGATTTAGCTAAAACTTTCCAAAATAGTTTTTACGTCTATTCATAACTTTGCATATTAACAAACAAATTGATTATATTTACAAACTAATATATTTGGCAACTCAATTGAAAAAAAAGCAAATAATTTGTTTATGTGATCAAATTTTAATTGAAAATTAGCAACCAATGCAAGTTAATTTTTTCTGTATGGTATAAAAAGAATAGTTTTATGAAAAACTTTTAATTCATTCTAATTCAATGGCATGTCATAGATCCGCTAGACATTTTTGAACCAAACTTTGCAGATATATGGACCATGCTTCTTAAAGAAATTTATGGAAATATTAGCAACCAAAGTTAAAACGTTAACAGCATATAAATTTAAATTTGGGCTAAACTACACTCAAAAAATAAAAAAAAATAAGTGGTCCCCTCTAGAATTAAAAAAGAAATTTGTTGTACCTTCTGTAAGGGGGCCCAAGGACCTTCAGGGTCCAAAAACCCGTACGCCTAGTGTGGTATGTGACGACCTCTAGACCCATTTAAACCCCCTTGGTTGCATATAATGACTACACCATTTCCACTTATTATTAAAAAATAACAAATGTAATTTCAAAATTGCATTTGGTTTTCAAGAAATCGCAAATTTTGCAAATTAAATTCAAACAATTTTATTTGCTATTCAAAAAATAACACTTGATATTCAAAAACCTCATTTGTAACGCAAATGATTCTATTGGAAACTTAAAAATATCAGTTATTTTTCAAAAATTCGCTATTAATTTTCAAAAAAAATAGCAAATGTAAATCAAAAAACCCCATTTGAAAATTAAAAAATACCATTTGTAGTTCAAAAAAAATTAAATGTACAATTTGAAATTCGAAAAATACCAAATGTAATTCAAAAAATAAGATGTTATACAAAAAATACCAACTGAAATTCGAAACAAACAAAATCCGTAATAAAAAAACAATTGAAATTCAAAAAATACCAAATGATATTCAAATGAAATTCAAGAAATTCCAATTGTTATTTAAAAATACCAAATATTATTAAAAAAAAAAATTTTTAAATGTTATTAAAAAAAAAATTTTCAAATGTAATTCAAAATAAAAATAAAAATTATTCAAGTTCGAGGCCATACTCTATATTTCTTTATTAGGATATTGTCCTAACAAATAATCTATAGAGTTTTTGTTTTCAAATTTATTATTTGACCCTTTTAGGAATGTGTTGATAGATCTATTTCGGGAATTTTCTAGGTTCCCATCATCAGAACACGTTTTGAATGCGGTAACAATTCCATGCCAAACATCAAACATTCATATAAACTAGTTTACTCACTACATGAGAACTAATATATGAGCTTGAAGTTAAAGATTATAACCATTGATCACAAAATAAATTGAAAACTTGTTTGTTATGTGCAAGGTCCACTTCAATTGTTATGTGCACATCATTGTTATGTGCAAGGTTCCATCAAACGAGGTAAAAAAAAAATTTTTTTTTTCAAATTATTTGGTAACTCTGGATACCAATTTTCCACAATTCTTTTATTCGCGATTGTAGTAAAGAAGTTGAATTATTTTAGGATTATTAAACCACTTTATTCAGTAAAAAAATATGGGCGTTTAAAACTACGTGGATACAAAATTAACACTGTGTCAATAATAAGTCAAAAGTTATTCCCTGGTGCGGCAAGCCCGCCTCCAAGCGGTGTATTTTATATTGGCCATAAGTGCGCCAATATGAGTTTAAGCTTTTTCGATAGAAAACCAAATATTTTGTTAAGTAATATTTGTGTACATGACACGGTTTGGAAGCAAGAAAGCGTTAAAGTTAAAATTTCAAAAATTAAATATTTTGAAATGAACACCATTTAAAAAAAATCTTGAAAACATATTAATGTAGACGGGAAACCGTTGATACTAAGCACAAGGTAAGATTGAAACTTATACTTTAAAAAAAACTCGAATTTTGGTATAAGGACCTACAGGATTTCAAAAGGATACCTTTAAAGGACATCGTCTTAACTTGAAAAGATATGGACAGATTTTTATGAAATTTGACAGAAAGATTATATTAAGTAGTATTAGCTAATCCTTTAAGTTTAATCAATATATGTTAAAGTTGAGGTGCGTTTTCGCTCAATTCGCGTTTTTCGAAAAACGAAAATCGCTTTTTCGTTCTTTACTAAAAGCACAAAAAAGGTAATTTTTGGGCTGTTGTTATACATTGGTAAGAGAAATAATAATAAATAAATCCTTTAAGTTTAATCAATATATGTTAAAGTTGAGGTGCGTTTTCGCTCAATTCGCGTTTTTCGATACACGAAAATCGCTTTTTTGTTCTTTACTAAAAGCACAAAAAAGGAATTTTTGGGCTGTTGTTATACATTGGTAAGAGAAATAATTTATGCCTAAAGTTATTTATGAAAATGATTATTAGCTTTTTAGATTCGCTCTAAATCTATTTTAAGCCATATCGCCTAAAATATGCAACGAAAAAAAGCTTGTTGCCTATTTTCGAGCCGAACAAGTGGTATAAACTTCATTTCAAAAAGGCTTAGGCCGGTTTGAGGGTTTATTTTCGATGTAATATCTTCAGTGTTTTTGTGGTTAGTAGTCAAAAGGTGATAAGTCGAAAATCCAAAAAAAAAAATTAAACAATAAATAATCATATTTTAAAAAAGCATAATTTTTTCTTTATGTTTATGTTTTGTTATTGTTGTAAACTAAGAATTATTAGAGCACATTAAAATTTTTTTTTTTAACAATTTAATAGAAATCTCCCCATTATATTTTTTTTTTTTTTGTTGTTATACCACAAACACTTACATATCGTGCATTCCATGATAGTTCGGCTAAAATTTTATCAGGGGTCATTTAAATTCCTTCAAAACCAACCACTTTTTTGCGAGAATACAAATACTTAATGCAAATACAATTTTAAATTGCATTTTACACTTTTTAAATCTTTGAAATAGTTCATATACTTTGGGAAACAACTACTTGTAGTATTTTTTTTTTTTAATTAAAAACGTGAATAAAAACACGAGTTTACATAATTTTAAGGAACTGAAAACGGTTGTGAGTATTAGATATCTTAGAGTATAGATATGCCAATTTTTTGCAAAATCAAAGGGCTGGAGCCAAAAAAAGTACCGTGTTTGTTATTTTTTAAAAAATTAAAAACGTGAATAAAAACGTGGGGTTACATAATTTTAAGGAACTGAAAACGGTAGTGAGAAATAGATATCGTACATATGCCAAATTTTTGCAAAATCAAAGATCTGCAGCCAAAAAATTATCGTTTTTGTATGTTCTCTAATGGAATGGACGATATAATTTAATGATTTCAATTGTAATTTTTATTATTTCAGTTATTTATTTCTTTATAGCCTACAATTTTCATAATTAGCTTTTGTTTTTATTTCAGTATTTAGTTTTTTCAGTTTTTCTGATTTCTTGTTTAATCCAATTGATACCAATTGTGTAGTTTGGATTTCAAGTGAATTTCTGTTATTAGACTCATTTTATTGTATATTGAGGCTTTTATGGTAAAAAAACAATGTTTTTTGTTATTGGCAAATATGTACATAAATTTTCATTTTACAACAAGAAAGAAAATAAAAACTTTCATCACTTTTGCTTGTTTAAATGATAAATAATCACTACACTTGTAGTACTTATGTATGTATTATAACATTAAAACAAGTGGTCAACAAAGTGTAATCATATTTAAGTCTTTTTCTTCTGATTTGAAAATGAAGACAATAAATCCAACAGTGCACAGTGGTAAAATACGGCCACATATTAAATATAACTATGCCATATATTCTTTGTTAATTAATTTAAATAGCTGACATTTGGTACAAGACTATACTTTCTTATCTTATTTTCAATTTATAACGAGCTTTCAACATCCGTATATTTACAAAAATAAAGCAAATCAAACATATTAGCTAGGTTGATACCAGTATTTCGATCTGGCTGAAGATCTCCTCAGAACCCGAAGTTTTAGAAAAGCTTGGGCCTCCAGAAACATTACTTTTTCTTCATTCTTGTCTTCCTAGTAATCAAAGGATCTTTTCCTAACAAGCATCATGACGTTACTAAACCTTGAAGACCAAAAATGTTTTATTTATATAAAAAAAAATTGTTTTTACTTTGGCGCAAGCAATATTTTATTAGTTTTTTTGTTTTTATATACTTCGAGATTATTTTTATGTTATTTTTAGCTTATAACGAGCTTTAAACCTTCGTATATTTACAAAAAAAAAAAAAAAAATCGAACATATTAGCTAGGGTGATTCTAGTATTTCGATCTGACTAAAGATCCCATCAGACCCCGAAGTTTTAGAAAAGCTAGCGCTTTCATAATAGACAAAGCTTTCTTTTCTGTCATCTGAATTTGGGTGCAATAAATACAGGGGTTGCCAAGTTAGTATGAACATCTAAAATGTTTTAAAAACGCACTTAAATATTTTATAATTGATCTGATATTTGGCCAAACTATTTACAAATATTGCCTAATGCCTAATATCAAAAATGATCAAATTCGGTCTATGTATTCACAAGTTTTGTGTAAAAAATATAAACTTTTTTTAGATTTTTCTTATATTTTCTGTTAAACTTTAATTATTGTTCGGTATAAATTATTAGTGATAAAAATAATATGTCGTTTTATGGTGAAATTCACGCGCTGAGTCGCAAAAAAAAAACCTTAATTTTTTGTTTTTATAATCGCCTCATTTTTTTGCGGCATCCTAAACAAAAGTAAGTTCATTTTTGAGCTAATCAGGCGACTTTACCTTAGAAGGGATTATAATAAGATTTTCTTAATTTTTATTGTACCATTGCGCAGATCTGTTAGTCATACTTATATTTCAAGCAAGCGGTTTTGCGATATATTAATGGGTTTAGAAGATAGCAAAAAGTGCTATGTGTATAGCTCATATAAAAAAACTAAACTTTTTTCGTATCAAAAAAAAGTTTCGTGTGTACAAACTGGTATGAACATATTTTGGAAGAAGGTTCCTTCAAAAGGTGTTATGTGTTGTTTTTCATATGCCTTAGTTTTCATTAAGGCATATGTTGTGAATAAAATATATGAAAATGGTAATATAAATTAGTTTTTTTGCTCTTCTGATAATCTGTTGAAAAACACATAGCACTAATTGCAGGCAAGCCGAAGAAGTGGTATTTTTCTAAATTTGAAATCAAAAAATTTTAATATAAATAGAAAGCTAAAACTTATTTACACAATGTTTATGAAACTTTTTTATGAAATGATGAAGGTCTATGAAGCATTTGTCATACATTTTTATGAAACTTTTCATCATATTTATGAAAACTTCATAAATATTATGAATAATTGATGACAACCGATATATGAAACAATATCATCAATATCATGAAACTTTTTTCTCTGAGTGTATACACTAAAAAAAAAGTAAAAAAGTTGATTCAGCAAAAATTTTGCTGAATTAGGCAACTTTTTTGCTGATATTAGCAATTTTTCTGCAAGGATCCTCATAACAATCCTCTCAATACTTTAATTATTAAAGTTGTTTCTTGTAGCGATTTATTTAAGAACAATAAGAAAAACACGGTTTTATATTTTTTTAATTTTCCTTTTTGCCTTTTTTTGGTTTGTGCAAATCTAACCATTGTGCAGTGATTAAAATTATAAAATCACAAAAAGAAAACAAAACGTTTCAACTTAAATAAAGTTCATTAATGATAACCCCAGTATGGTATGATGATATAGAAGGAGAGACCGGGTTTAAAAAATAAAAGAAAATATTTGTAAGGGAGTGCTCGCTACTGTTAGCCATTCGCTAAAATGCGCCATTCGCTTTATTCGTGTTGTTGTATGAAAACCTCAAAACTATCAAGTTTAGTTTCCTCTTTCTCTATTTATAAGTTTCGACGTGAATACACAAAATAAAATTTTCATAATATTCGTTAAATGAGCTACTGAAATAATTTCTTAATTTTTATATTTTCTTTGTTGGGTTTTAAAGTTTTAGTTTTTTTAAAACCATTCACATTAATTTTTCTTGTCTACCCGATGAAAAAACTTTCAATATATTTCAGGGAACTTCTGTTGTAAATATTTGTAGTTGTTTGTTAATACAGTATCTTTATTTTTAAGTTAAAAACAGTCATCTCTAGAAGAAATTTCAGTTTTGACTACAATTGCAGTTCATTTAAAAAAACAAACCACATCAAATTACTGTATTATGATTTTACATTCATAGTATACAGTAGTTTTTTTATTTCAAAAATAAAACAAATAAATGTTTATTTTTTACTGCATATGTGGCTAACTTTTACTACAATTGTGGTTAATTTTTTAAACAGTAAAAAACAAATGACAATGTTAGTTGAATTTACTGAAATGTAAGTCGTCCTTTCTTCAAGTGAAATTAAATTTTTGTTTTTAACTACATTTGCAGTGTCATTTACCTACATAGTATTCTATATATATAATTCATTATCATATCATAGCTGATCCGAAAAATGGCATGCATAACCTCGAAAAAGTTTTATATAACTTCATAAAATTCTTTGAAAATTCGCACTACTATTTTGTTTCACATACCAATTAATAATGAAAATTCAAATATAACCGAGTAAAAACGTTTACATATAAACATGCATTATTTTATATAAATATGTAAGTTAATGTATGCCATTATATATAAATACATATGTTTATGTATTTTATATATACAATTTATTTCCTCAAACATTTTTAATACGATGCCACATATAATTAAATATTATAACATAACATATCGACCAATATATAATCCAATATGACATATGCAATTATATATGGATAATCTATTTATGTACGAATACATGTATAGTTATATATAACACAAATCAAAATTATATACAATAACATGTAGTGTAATATTTAAAAAATGTATTTCATTTTGGATAAAACGATATCTTTAATAATTCATAGTTATATATAAAGATATTTCGTTCCATACCAAAAAAAAATTTAAATATTCTGTTATATGCAATTATATATTATCGCATTAAAAGTCTGATGGTTGTATATTAGTCTGTCCCTAATTTAAGTTGCGAATTACGTCACGTACACATCCTTCAATTTAAAAAAAAAAGTAATAAATAAAATTACTTGTTTCAAACTAAATGATGTTGTGGTGGACCAAAATTAATCTATGGAAATTTTATAAATTTGTTTCCAATAATATGCTCAGCATTGCCAAACTTTTAAACTCTTCTTTGTCCAAAAATTTTAAAAATACACTACGAAAGCCGCGGGTAACAACTATAAGTAAAAAAAAAGTTTTGGTTTTTTATCCATAAACAGCTTATAATACCTATCGTAAAGAGAATAAAAGCTTTCATGTGCTTTTTAAAACTTTGATATAGTCCATCTACTTTGGGGTATATGGCTCTTGAAACTTCATAACTTGAAGCATTTTTTGATTTTTTGAAAAAATTAAAAAATCAAATATCCTTTTAAAACAAAAATATTTTTAAAGTAAAATGAATCTTCATTTGTTAAAATTTTGTTGTAAATTGACAAAGTTATGGTACTTTTTCTATCGTAACACCTACACTCAGGGAAAAAAGTTTCATCATATTGATGAAACTGTTTTATAAATCGTTTGTCATCAATTATTCATCATATTTATGAAGTTTTCATAGATATGATTAAGAGTTACATAAAAATTAATGTAAATTTTTTTATAAATTTCCATTATCGCATAAAAAAGTTTCATAAATCGTGTGAACCAATTTTTTTTTTTGTATATTCTTAACCTAATTTACTTTTTCTGAATTTTAATGAAAATTAATATTAATTAATATTTTCTGAATTTAAATTTTAAATTCTAAGTTTTAATTGTTATATTCGGAATTACAGTTGCAAAAATATTGGGGTTTAAAATAATGAATTAAAAATAAACTTTAGTTATTAGCTGTAGCATTTATTGTGTTTGTACGCTACCAAAGAAAATTTTTCATTTCATAAAAATTTATGAATTGGCTTCATCTTATTAATAAATCGTCTTAAACATTTCATGAAAAGCTATGAAACTTTTTCATATTTATGAAACATTTCGTATATATGATGAAGCTTGTCTTCAATTTGAACTTTTATGAAACAGCTTTATTTATGAAATGTTACATTAGATGTAATTTAATGAGGTTTTTCCTTTGAGTGTATAACAACATAAAACGTTTTACCAAACAAAATTTAAATAAATTTAAATTTAAATAAATTTAAATTTAAATACAAATTTTTGTTGTCTTTCCATAATTTTTTAACAATTTTATACCCTTTTTGAAAGTTTTAATTAATGGCTCACTTTAGCAAGCATATTCGCTAAAGTGAAACTTTTCAATAGTTTTGAAAATCGTTATATAGCAGTTTCTGTATTTGGATTTAAAATATTCCACTATTTTTTGTTTATAGCCCAAAAACCAGGTTTGGGCAAACATTAGCGAAAATTCCCTTACCAAATACTCATATCATCTACACTTTCTCATATGAACCAAATTAGTCACTGGTTGACATGCCACCTATTCCGTGACAGGTAAATTGAGAACATATTACTGCACTTCAACTATATTTGGTTTTTATTGTGTTTTTTTCTTATTTTTTTTTTTTCTTTAGTTTTCTTGTAGTGTTTGTTTTTTTATTTTGTATTTAAACATACACGCAAAAATTAAAAGCTTGCTGTTCGCCAGCCAACAAGCATTGATAACTGTTGCTCAGGCGGTAGAGCGTTTGCCTTGCAAGTTTGTTGAAATATCTCTTTTTATAGACACCACCTAACATGTCTCAAGGTTTCTAAAAAGGTTAACTCCTTATTGAGTTTCTTTTTCAACCTAGTACAACTTTTAAATGGCTATATTTTTTATTGCATAAAGATAATTAAGTGGTTTAAAAATCTTAAAATAATTCCATATCTTGAATGCAATAGTGAATAATAATTATTGAAAAATGTTAATTCTGAGTTGCCAAATAATTATTTTCAAAAATCAATTTTTACCTTTTTTGATCTGACATTTTTCAAAAATATTTAAATATATATATAAAAAAAACTAAGTTTTTATATTTTTGATGGTTATGTTAATGAGAAAATATGAAAATGTATAGCTCCGGTAAAAATTAGTTTATCGATTGTATATAAGATTTAATTCTTTAAATCTGACCGTTCGGAAAATGAATTTTTGAAATTTTTTGAGTGTAAACTATTCCATAATTTTTTAAAATATTACTACACTTATAAAAATTATAATGTTGGCATATGACAGTTTCAAAAAATTATCAAAATCCACTATATTTTTTCAACAAAATTTTGAAATCTGATAACTTATATAAAGAGTCTGACCAAGGGCGATCTCTGCCACCTAGGAACCGAACCCGCGTGTCGTACGGGACACGTCTTTTTATCCACAGGGTGGGGTGTTTGATTTTCACTCAAAATATTCGTCAGTTCTTAGTAGTTTGGTATTAATAACAGTAAAATTGATCAAACTGTTCAAAAGTCATAAGTTTTCAAAAATGATGAAGATGAAGAAATGTCTTGAGTTTTCATAAATTTTTGTAACATAACCTAAAATTTAGTTTTTGTTTACTAAGTGTACATATATTTTTTACTAAATATATGTACACTTACAATGATAGAATTTTACTTCATAATATTAATGAATCAAGTTCATTAAGATGCACCCCGGTAGGTCGTGGGTTCGATTCCCACCAGAGGCACTGATCTGTTTTCGCTACAACGCGACGAAGGCCATAATAGCTAGTGCTCGGTTAGAGTAATAGTAAATAATTTGTAATTATATGATTATTAATTAATAAAAAAAAAAAAAATTCCATTAAAATTAGTTCATTGATTTAATGAATAAATTCATTAATATTAATTCATTGATTTAATGAATAATTTCATTAACTATAATTAATATTTTCATTAATTTTTTTTATGATTTTTTCATAATTTCATTAAAAAAAAAATCTTTAAATCAATAAAAAATTTGTAGAATTTTTTTCAATAAAAGTTTTAACTTTTAATACGCTAAAAAAAAATTTGTGTAGTGTAAATTTTTAATTTTTTTCATAACGTTTATTCTAGAATTTATGAAAAAAAATGTCATATATTTTATTGGGTCAATGCTACCATTCTTTAAAATTTATTTAATGAAACATGTGTCATTGTTTTAATGAGGTCTTTGGGGACTTTTATTAAAAAATGCATTGTATTAATGAAGGAATTCATTAATACTATGAACAAATTTCTATCAGTGTATAACAAACTAATGTATAGAGTAGCTCGTGCGGAAACATTTTAGCTTTTTATTGATATTAACATTTCTATAGAAAATTTATTAATGGATCAAATGTTAACGAACCTTTAAATTGTTATACATTGTATTAATTTTTAATAGAAAAAATCTTAAATTAATATGAATTTTATTATGTTTTGATGGGGTTTCAAATTTATTGACGTTAAGTTTTATAAAAGCTAAATTTTTTTGTTATTTTAATTTCTAAATAGTAAAACAACGAAAAAATAATAAGACATAAGCGGTTATCATATAACATCACCTATTTTTGAAATAACACCCGGCAACATTTAGAGAGTTCACAGTTTCTTATAAATTAAACAATCAAAAACTAAAATTGGGACAATGTTTTAAGAGAGTTTCAGTTTTTTTTTTTCAAATATGATTACCATCATCTATTTTTAAAATAACACCCGGCAACATTAAGGAGTTCAGTTTCTCATAAATTGAACAATCTAAAACTTTTATTGGGACAATGTTTCCAGAGGGAGTTTAGACTTAATTTTTTTTCAGATATGATTACCGGAGAAGACAAATTATCTCGTTATGCTTTTTTGCTTCTTTTAAGCCATTTCTGCTTTTCTGGATTTTCCGATTTTGAGCTTTTTCTTAAGATTTTTAAGCTTTTAATAGCTTTTTTAAGATAGTTTTTCCGTTTTTTACTATTTGATTTTCTTTAACAATATTTTGTTGCTGTAAATATGTACATTGAATTTTGCTTTGAAGTCCATATATGCGTTCTGATTTACGCCCTTTCCGTTAATTTCGGACAATGATTTTCAAACAAAATTCTAACATGCAGCTTATTATTCTAGTGTCCCAAATTTACGAGACAATTGTGTAGTAAATTGCTACTCACGACGCAAATTACACTATGCGACAGTCAAAATCGGGATGGGATAAAACCAACGGGAAATGTTATATCGGTAAAAAAAAGTTATACGTGTCCCGGCGTTTCGCTGGGTCACGTCTAGGAATCGAGATATATCGATTTGAAGTTAGTAACTATCATAACGTTTGGTGAATGAAATCCGAACAAGTGTAACACTGTTGTTAAAAAAAACACATGATGTTTACAACAAAAATGTTAACGGAAAATATAACTGTACTATATAGTTATTAAGCAAAAAATAAGAACACATGCATTAGTTGCATATTAGTTTAAAAAATGTCACTCAACGAGTTAAACCGTCGCAAATTAATTTGCAAGTTTTGTGAGGAAAATCCGAACAAAACAAAAAGTGAAGTTTTTAAGCATTTTAAAGATATGGGGTTTAAAAAAACTTTTATCTATAACACAATGAATTTATTTGAGCATAATAAATCAGTTGAAAGAAAACCTGGATCGGGTAAGAAATGCAGTTTACAAGACTCCAAAGTTCGGGCAAAGCTTAAAGCTGAAACAGCAGGCCGTAGTGCCAAATCGTACCGTCAATTGGGTAAAAAATATAAATGTGACAAAAATACTGTTAAAAGATATTTAGAATCCATGGGAATTGAGAAAAAGAAGAAAAAAACAGCACCATTTACTACAGAAAAACAACAAAATGTTATTAAATGCAGGTTACGCGAACTTTCTAAAAATTATTTTTCTTGCTCATCAGAGTACAAATGCGTGATGGATGACGAGTCATATTTCACCGTCGAAGGCAATGAATGGCAGTCAAAACATTATTTTGAATCTTCCAGTCACAAAGCCCCCGATAAATCGAAATTTATTCATAAGACCAAGTTTCCTGGAAAAGTTTTGTTATGGTTAGCCATTAGTGAGCGTGGTATCAGTGATCCAGTGTTTTTCAAAGGAGGGTTAGCTGTCAATGCCCAAGTTTAAATGAAAAATGTATACCAGCACTTAAAAATTTTATTAAAAAATATCATTCACATGATAAAGTTATTTTTTGGCCCGTTTTGGCATCCTCACATTACGCCAACGCCACAATACAGAATTTGAGCAACCAGAAAATAGAATTTGTCCCAAAGCAAATGAACCCCCGAATGTTCCTCAACTGCGACCTATTGAAACTTTTTGGGCCAATTTGAAGAGAAAAGTATACGAAAATGGATACAGGGCCAAAAATGTAGATTGCCTAATTTTAAAAATAAAAAAGGAGCTAAAAACCATTAATACAGAGGGCATTCAGAGGTCAATGAATGAACTACCAGCAAAAATTAGGAAAGCTAATCGGTACGGGGCAAATTTTTTTTTTGTAAATTACTTTATTACCTGTAGATATAAAATAAATAAAAATTAAAACAAAAAAACTTTATAAACACATGTATTTTTTATTTTTATGGTTGTTCGGATTTCATTCACCAAACGTTATAGAGGAAATTGTCACCTTTGGTGGTCTGTTTTTTGACATAACTCGAGAACCACTAGTCCGATTTTAAAAAATAAAAAATCCAAAACGGTAAAAAAAAAAGTGTCAAGTCCTATTACTTTCACGTAGAGTCACATAACCTTTAAACAAAATGAGACATAGATCATGAAAATCGATGGACGCGTTTCGGTTTTATTCACAATTAAGTGAAGGTATGAATTTCAAAAATTTGCTCGAGATATGCTCAAAATTCATACCTTCACTTAATTGTGAATAAAACCGAAACGCGTCCATCGATTTTCATGATCTATGTCTCATTTTGTTTAAAGGTTATGTGACTTTACGTGAAAGTAATAGGACTTGACACTTTTTTTGCCGTTTTGGATTTTTTATGAATTAAAAATAAAAAAAATTCAATTTTTTAGGCAAAAAATTGTTTTTTTCTTCATACATTTATTTATAACTGCGAAACTGTTGCTTATGTAGCGAAACGTTGTATGAACAGATTAAAGGAATTGTAATTCCTAATTTTTTTAAATTTGTTTCAGCAAATCGGACTAGTGGTTCTCGAGTTATGTCAAAAAAAGACCACCAAAGGTGACAATTTCCCCTATATGATAGTTACTAACTTTTTTTTGTTTTTTTTTTCAATAAAATGAAGAGCAGTGAAGCATGTATTTGAGAACATTGAACTCCATAAAAATGTGTAATTTTTCAGAAACTATGAATACCTTACTAATAAATCTTTTAGATTTTTTTTGTTCTTTCAACCTATCAAAATATATAAAATCGTTTACACCTTAAAGCAATTTAAGCTATTTAATACATGATGTGCTATTAAAAACAAAATTTAATATGACAAAAGCAATTTTATATTTATAAAGGGTCCGCCAAATAACTTTTTTTTTTTTTTGAACTCCTGAACCAATTGGACTTTGTATGGCGTCATACCAAGGTCTTTTTGCAAAATTCGTCTCAATGGTGTCTCCGAAATGTTCAATTGTTGAGAACGACGGTGAATTGATGTTGATGGCGCTTCACGCACACTTTCTGCCACAGCAGCAATATTCTCGGGTGTACGCACTGTTTTTGGCTTTTCACGCTTTGGTTTATCGATGAGGATGCCAGTTTCTTTCACTTTTTTCACAAGATAACGAACATACGGACCATATTCGTTCAGCGGAAGGATAAAACTAATTATCTGTCAAATCAGGCATGAGCTAAGTGTTACCATTCACGAAATAAGCACTAGTTGAAAAAAAAACGTTAGATGGCGGACCCTTTAGTATTGAGTTATATCTAACCAAAAAAAGAAAAAAATTTAAAAGAAAGAGCAGTTATGACATGCGTGCCTCGAAGAAATATTTTGTTAAACAAATTGACGGAATGAATGATGTTATGTGATTTTTACAATATATCGTATGAAAGTGTGTCTATGTGTTTTGATATAATTAGCACGAACACAATTTGCGCTTTTTATTTTTGATTTCTTTTGCTAAACAAAATTAATTGCAATATATAGATTTCATAAAATTAATTTCATATTTATTGGGGACAATGAATTGGGTTATGTTTGTTTATTTTTAAAAGCCAATAGCCAATTGGATAACTTTTGGACATTAGATTAAGGAACATGTCATTTCGTAGGAAAACTTTTAGAAATGGTGTTGGGAAAAACGAATCAACATACAGATAATTGTAGGTAAAAACTAATAATTTTATGTGGATTCGTTTTTCAGAATACGCCTTATTCAAATTAAAAGATTTACAGATATTTTTTCAGAAAAATTTTAAAAAATCTGTCTTGTAACGTATTCAATCAGAGGAGTTGACGATTTCAATGAATTTTTTTTTTCATTTGATCCTTGTATGATACTTTTTGGAATATTGACCAGAAACGTGGTATAATAGAGATTAAAAGGGGTAAAAATTTTCCCCATTGGCGGCCTGGCCAAACCTCTGAAGCTAGGAGCTTGAAATTTGGTATGTGGGTTCCTTATCCTATATAGACAACCGGTTATGAGGGATTTTTAAAAATTCCTACGGAAAGGGCCATAAATTGGAATCTGGAAATTTGATATGTTTGTGTAAAACCCCGTCGCTTAGACGGTATTATTTGAAATTCCTACGGGTAAGGCCAAAAAAAGGGGAAAAGTAACCATTTTGGCGGTCTGGCTAAACCATTAAAGTGAAGAACTTGAAATTTGGTATATGTGTTTCTAATTCCGAGTAGACATAATCTTAGACGGGACTTTTGTAAATTTCCACCTGGAGGGCATGAAGGGGGAAATCGAGCCCTTGCTAGCCTGGCCTAACCGTTATTGCGAGGAACATAACATTTGGAAAGTGGGTTCCTTATAATAAGTAAACATCCGATTAGGGGTATTTTTAGAAATTCCTACGGGTAGAAGCAAAAGGGGCAAAAGTCACCTACATGGAGGCCTGGCTAAACCATTAACGCGAAGAACTAGATATTTGCTATGTGGGTTGCAACTGCTGTGTAGACACCAGTTTTGACGGTCTTTTAGGAAAATCCTATAGGGAGGGTCAAAAGAGAAAAACTTGGACTTTTGGCGGACTGGCCATACTAATGAAGCGAAGAACTTGAAATTTGGTACGTATGTTCATAATTCCGTGTAGGCAGCATTTGACCAAACAGATTAAGCGGCGAACTTGAAATTTGGTAAGTGGGTTCTTTATCACTCGCTGACTACCGCTTAGAAATTTTTTAGAAATTTCCTCGGGGAGAGGTACGAAGGGGAAAAGTCACCCCCTGGTATCCTGGAAAACCCACTAAAGGTATGCTGGAAAACCCACGCTTAGACGCGACTTTTAGATTTTTCTACAGAATAGTGTAAAAAGGAATAGCCAAACTGCTTAAGCAAGGATATTGTTTTTGGTATTTGGGTTTAAAATCCCGCTTAGTCGGGATTTTTAATATTTCATTCGGGGAGAGACATAAAAGGAAAAAGTCTTTTTCTTAAAGTCAAAGTCAAACCACAGAAGCTAGGAAGTAAGTATTATGTTTGGATTCGACGGGATTTTAGGTAACTCATATGGGAGGAATAAATAGGCGGGTAGCCCGCCCTTGAAAGCCTGCCTATGCCGTTTTTCTAGAAGAATTAAATTTTAAATATGTGTATTATCTAACTCACAAATAAAAACTCTTCGGAACTTTTGACAGAAACGTAGAAAATATTAAGGTTCAAATGTAGAGAAGTCTATCTACGAATGGCCTGCCCAAACCACTTAAGTAACTGAATTGCATTATCAATGGACATGTTCTCTGGTCCATTGGTAAGGCAATTTTGGACATCTCTAATAAAAGTATGGTTTAAATAGAGTTAAAAAGGGAACAAGTCTCCCCCTTAATCACCCACCCAAAACCATTGGAGCTAGGAACTTTAAATTTGAAATGTAGTCATCCACTTAGACTGGGATTTTGAAAACTTTGACGAGAAGATACTAAATGAGGAAGTTCATTCATTAACGTTCCATTTCTTAAAGTCTCTGCTGACTCACTAAAGGTGGATTTTTTATAAACCAATGATCTGGTTAGGGTTTAAAAGAGAAAAATTTAAAAAAAAAAGTTTAATGACCTGAAACTAGAAATCTAAAGCTGGAAATTGAAGCATCATTACAAAAGGTTAAACAAATTAATTAAGAGAAAAATTGTGTGAAAAATAATTAAATGTTCTTCTGAATAAATGCCTATATATAAAACATCCGGTAACTAAGTATCGGGATTTTTAAGCTCGTAATACGTATTAACCCATTAAGGGCACGTCAAAGATTTTCAACAAAACTTTGCAAATATATATAGAGCAGTTCTTCATCAAAATTTTTTGTATTTTGCCTTAATTGACACTTTGACAGAATATGAATCCCCGTCGGTTGAAGATATTTTAAAAATATTATTTTTGTATAATTTTATGTATTGTATAATCTTGATTCAAAAATGATTCCATACATTTTTATGATTTTTTAAATTTTTTGGAAAAATATCGTAGTTTTGACTATTTTTTAAAAATTGTCATATGGCAACCCTGACATTATAATTTTTATAAGTGAAGTTTTTTGGTTTAAGTAACAACGGAATATATTTTGACATATTTTCGACGTTGTGATTTTTTATTTTAATTTATGCTGTGATTTTCAAAAAATATATAAAACCACCCAGTAAAATAGTAAAATCCAAATAACAGGTTGCAGAACAACTTATACTGTATTACAATATCGCTCATTTACTGCAAGAACGTCACAACTCAAAAAACATGATTTTTGAGTTAATGACGCAGAATTATTCGTGATATCATCCCAGCAAAAAATAACCAGGATTTGGTAAGCAGTAAATACATTTGTATGCTTCCAAAATAGCGCTTCACCTCCTTGCATACAATAAGGCATTCTGTTGTGCTTTCCAAAATGCCTTCTTTGAAGCAGTGAATAATGCTTACAATGAAGCAATAAAGAATGCATACTATGAAGGATTAATGTTGTCAACATACAAAAAAAGCGCTTCTTATTGCATAAGAAGGCATGAATTTATTGCTTTTAAGAGCACATGAAAGAAGCGCTTTTCACCTGCTTCAAACAGACATACCAAGTGGGACATCGCGAACAAAAATCATGCCTTCTGGATTTGCTTTGGAAGCGCTTCGTAATTAAATAATGCCTTCTGGAAGCGCTTCTGGGTAAGCACTATTTTTTGCTGGGATGTATCATATTGTGTAAAAAAGTCGTATTGATATCTTGTATACTACCCTCTTGAGAGAAATTATGTCGTTATTTTTTTCTGCAAGGTGGGAGTAAATTGAAAGCTTTAAACTCGTTTTCTACAAAATCAAAATTTTTGAGTTATGACGTTATTGAAGTAAATGAGCGATATGTTCTAATTTCTGTTCTACAACCGATTCTTTTAGTATGGAGTTTGTCCTATTTACAACAGGTTCTTTACATCCAAACAAGAACCGGCTCTAGAACTGGTTATAGAACTGGTTCTGCGACAGTAAAGCCTTACATGTTGACTCCCAGAAACCTGTTCTAGAACGGGTTATATGCAACCGTTTGTAAAAGAACCTGTTACTGGAATAAAAAGTTCTAAAAATTTTGCTGAGCAGCGAACAAAGAGGGACCGAAAGAAGTTACCCCCTTTTTTTGTCGCACGAAATTCATATAAACTTATACTTTTTGAGTTATAGTCTCTCAAAGTTGAAGGTTTTAGTTCAATGCCATCATTAACTGTTATTCGAAAGTGCCTTTGTTGTGTAATAAACTATTATCCGATTTTCATAAAACTTGCCATGTTATTGTAGTTTTAGTTGCTGTTTTTTTCATATCTCATTTCAGATTTAAAAAATTCAGAAATACTGATTAAATATAGTGTTCTGAATAATAAATACTTCAAAAAAAATGGAAAATTAAACATTTTCTTTTCTTAAATATTCATAAAAATTATTTTTAAATAACCTTTAACTATGTTTGAAATAAAAAGTACATACATTCAATTAAGTTTTAATTATAAAAAGTATTGAGAAATTATGAATCTGTGATTTGTGCTTGTTCATAAGCAATAAGACGACGCCTCTGTAAAGCATATGAATTAGAAAATGATTTAAGCGCTCTAGGCAGAGCGTTATATAATTTAGCCACTCTTACAAAATATGCACGATCTAATATCGTAGTTAGCTTTAGTAACAAAATCTGTTTATTCCTATTAGATCTACTAAATCTAAATCGATCTATAAAGCCGGAAGGATAACCGTTCTTAAATATTCTGTAAAAAAGAGGATGATTACGAATCTTGATAAAACTATTAAAACTACATCCCAGAAAGTCTTGCACATAAGAAGATATATGATCACGGTTTCTTAGTGAATAAACATATCTAACAACACGGTTGAAAAGTAACGATAATTTTTCCAAATTAAAACCAGGGGTACCAGTATATACCTCAATACCATAAGTAAAGATATGCATAACCATAGCATGGGCAATTCTTCTCCTAACTGCTAATGGAATATACACAGAAAAAACTAAAAACGGGTTTCAATTAAAAGTTTTATTGAATCAATTAATATTTTCATTGATTTTGCAACTACCACTGAAATGATAGTATTAACTAAAAAATTTGCAGACAGTTTATTAAAACTCTTTCAATTAAAATAATAATAATATCAATTAAAAGAGTTATTGTTTTTCTTTACAACCTTAATTAAAAAGTTTAGTTAAATTGATTAAAACTTTAATTGAAACTTAAGAAGAAAACAATGGTAGTTTTAATTGAAAACTCGCATTTTTTTATTTTTATTATATGCCCCCCATTAAATAAAAAAAGAAATGTAGGTTTGTAAATTAAATTGACATTTTATTAATAATAAAATTAAAGCTTTTTAATATAAAAATGTATTATAAGAAAGCAAATAAAAGTAAAGACAAAATTTTTGTTTTGCTTGTCTTGTCTTGAACTTTTTCTTGTAATTGAATTGCTTTCTTAAAAAAACCACACACAACTTTAAAATGATCATTTAATGACACTTATACTTATTGAAAATTTAATTATTTACAAAAATAATAGTTTAATTGTCCTTTTTCGATAAGGTTTATTTAAATCCATATGTGCACTTTTATTACCACAGATAAAACACGAAACTAAATTAAGTTTTCGGGCGTCGACGAATATCTCAACAAAAAGAGTGTTGCAAACTCTAGTGAAATAACTACGATTTTGCGTGTATTTGAAATCGGTAAACTATTCAACTTATTAAAAGTTAATCATTTGCGATTTTTTTTTTCTTTTTATTTACAAATTAAATAATATATTGATATAATTAAACCTTTGTTTGATTATTTAATCTAAATAAATAAAAAAATAGTTTGCCAAATTATTTAAAATTTTGTTTACATGTTGTCAACACTGTATGGATATATTAGAAAATTCAATAAATTTTTTAATTGAATCAATTAAAAAATTTGTTTAAATTGCCATTGATATTCAAACAATCGATTAATTAGATATTTTTGGCCCATAATTTTTTCTGTGTATAAATTAGTGCAATACAGCTTTCTTAAAACATAGTGAACTCTAGATGATATCGAATTAATTTGGTAAACAAACTTTAGTTCGCTATCAATAACCACACCCAAACAAGACAACCTATCTACAAACTCAATTTCCGTAGGTCCAACAAAAATTGATATATTATCCCTATACGATGGCTTTCCAAAAAAAAAAAACAAAGTCTTGGTCTTATTTGCATTGATTACCAAACCATTTCGATGCATCCAATCAACTGTCTCATTAACATAATAGTTAATGTTTGACTGAAAAACATCTAAAAATTCCTTATCACCCGATATCATCAGCTGCAAGTCATCAGCAAATGCGAAGGAAGTACACATACTGTTATCATATTTATAAAAAAGGTCATTAAGAAACATTACAAACAAAAGTGGCCCTAAAACCGAACCTTGCGGTACTCCAGAGACTACTGGTAGAGTCCTACTATTGTACATACAAATCTATTTTTAGACATTAATATTTAAAATTGAAAGAAAAAAAATATTAAAGGAAGAAGCTAGAGGTAAAGTAGTTCCCTGACAAGCAGAAGGTCGCCGGTTCGAGGCCAGTTCGCGGAGAACAATTTTTTATTAATAAAATAATTTTAAAAATAATATAAATTTTTTTTATAGTTTTGGTAACTCTTAAAAAATATTGAGATTAGCAACCGAATTTCTATTGTACATATAAATCTATTTTTAGACAAATATTTAAATTTGAAACTAGAAAATATTCAAAGTTGAAATTTAAAAAAAAAAAAACATATTTAAATTCTGTTTAGGCTAGAGGTAAAGTACTTGCCTGACAAACGGAAGATCGCCGGTTCGAGACCAGTTCGAGGCATATAATATTTTTATTAATAAAATAAATTTTATAGAATATTATAGTCCATAAACATAAAATATTCAATTGTTACAATAAAAATTCGAAATTTGTAACTAAATGTCGGTTGTCACAATAGTATTCAAATTTAATAATAGTGATAATACGTGGAACCACAAAAATTCGGTTGGCAAATTCGGTTGCAACTACAAAAATGTTTTCTGAGTGTATATTCTCATCAATTTAAAGTATTTCTAAGAAAATCTGGAAATTATTTATTCCTTCAACCAATACCAATTTTGTATTTTGTGTTTCCAACATAAACAAACAAAATTGGCTTCGATTTAAAGAAAATCAATATTAAAAAGAGAGCAAAATTGTATGTTTATAGAATTTTCAAATAAAAAAAAAAACTAAATAAGGTTCATTGACTTTTTTCAAAACTTAAGTGGTTTAATATTTATTGCGTGTGCTTATACCCAAAAAAAAAAAAAAAAAAAAAAAAAAATAAAAAAAAAAAACAATTAACAAACTTTTAATGTAATTGTTGTTAACCTACCACCGTTTTTTTTTTGTCTTTTGTATTTTCTTAAATTTTTAGTTCAAATGACGTCATAGAATTTGTATGATGCAAAGCATGGAATAAAGCCATCCTCCACTCAATATGTTACTAGTAATTTGAAGTGTTTTTTTTTTCTTGTTAGGGCGTTCATTTTTTGCTCCTCTTAAATTGATTAAAGCTTAACGCTTCCTTATATGATTTTTCTATAAATGTTTAAGTACATATATTTCTATATGACGAATTTCAAAAAATTTCGACACTGAGGTAAAATATTTTCATTTTTTTTTTTTTTTTTGTATGACATGAACAACTTTTTGTGCATTGGTTAGCTGAATTCATCCGCATTAATCATTTATATTTAACGAGCTTAAAAGTCCGATACTTCGTTACCGGTAGTTTTATATATCGGAATATATTAGGATGGAAAATTAACTATTTTTTACGTAATTTTTTATAATAAATTAGTTTATAATTTTTAAGTTGATGTTTTTGTGATTTCAAGAATCAGATTTCTAGTCTATAGGTCAACCCCATTAATATCAAGATTTTATAGTACGTCGCTTAAGCGGATTTTCTAGGCCGTCACACAAATCTCTTCTAATTATATATCTACGCGGGATTAGGATTCATATTCGAAGAAACATATATTTTAATTTTTAAATGTCTCACCAAAGGAATTTGGGCAGGACGTCAAGGGGAAGACTTTTTCCCTTTATGCCCCTCCCAGATGGAATTTCCGAAATCCGCTATATACAAATGGGTACTTCTGAGTAGAAACTCATGTAGCCAATTAGTTGGGCATTGTGGTGTAATGGTTAGCGCGTTGGACTGTTACACAGATGGTCCCGGGTTCGATTCCCGGTGACGACAACATCAATTTATAAAAATAATATGTATGAGTTTTCTATCACTTCTATGTATCGCTGCGCCCAACTTCGGTGTTCCCATAGCACTTCGCCCCACCGAAGTAAAATAATGAATCAGGGCTATGAACCAAAAAGCTTAAATAATTTCGCCAACTCTACATCAGGTGGAGAGCAACAACTGTTCTTAGACTGATCATCTCGCGCAATTACAGTGTTGCCATGTTTGAAGCCCTTCCTCTTTCACCACCTTTCATCTCTCCACTATCCCCTTTTCAAAGAAAGCAACACGTTAATTAATAGGAAGACTTTCCTGAGTGTTGCTTCTCTTTAAAAAAAAAAAGTTATTAGCATCAGCGGTTTGGCCAGACCGCCAAGGGGGATATTTTTCACCTTTTTGCCCCTTCAGATGTTTTCTTGTGATAAAGTACCCACATACCAAAATACCTCGCTTTAGTGGTGTATCCAGGCCGTCAAGTGGATATTTTCCCCTTTTATTTCCTCCCCGTAAAAAATTCCAAAAAATGTTTCCCCTTTCTCCCACTCCTAGTGGGAATTTAAAAAATCACATCATTACAGATATGTACTCGTGATAAGGTACAAAAATAAAAACTTTCAAGTTCCTCGCTTTAACGGTTTGGCCAGGCCTCCAAGGGGGTGTCTTTTTCCCTATATTAACCTCTATTTCATCACGTTTCTAGGAAAAATTCCAAAAAGGACCATACTATGGAGTTGGGTCATATCCAAAAGAATACATATTGAAAATTTCAGCGTTCCCCTTATTGCCCCTCCCCGTAGGAATTCCCAAAAATCCCGTCTTAGCTGACGTCTAAGCTGGAGTATGGTCTTTAATGCCAAATTTCAAGTTCCTAGCTCCAGCAGCATAGACTGGGCGATGTTGAGTCTGTCAGTGAGTGAGTGAGTAACGTTATTATTTAATATAAATAGATGGCGCAAAAATTATGGCGGTTTTAAGTTTCAAGCTAATTAAAAATATTTAAATTAATTAAAGCTATATAATGTATAGATCTTATTGTATTTATCCCTTTTCAAAAACGCGATTATCTTGGAAACCATGAGTTTTTTGACTTTTTGCATTGTGCTGTTCAAAAAGAAACTTAGTTCACGCAATACGCTAGCCAATTCCGACGCAAAAAATTTACATTTTCAAAAATGTACATCAATTCCTTATAAGTTTAAGATGTTTGTATCCCGGTATTGGTGCGCTGACATTATCTTGTTTTACCACATACTGTATAAAATTATACAATTTTTTAAATACTGTTCACAAAATTCAATATCAATAAACGGCCCACAACCCTATGGAAAAATCTGCTAAAGTTTAAAAATCGGAAAGTTTTGGTTTTACTTGTAAACCATAATACAACTTTTTACCAAGCAGCGATATGGAAATTCCTTTTTTAGTGAATGTATCTCCCAAGTCAAGCCACTCCATTTTGTATTGGGTTGGATCTGAAAGCTAAAAACTATGAGAAAACCAATGAAAATAAATAAAAAAAACACTTGTTAGTTTCAAGTAATTTTTTTATTTTTCGGCGTTAAAAGACCATCAGTTCTTTTGGTGAGCACTTTTCAACGTGAAATTTTGAGTATAACCCTGCCCATCGTTCTTCTCAATTCATTGAAACTTGAGAATTAAGAGTCATGTAAAGTCAGTTTCAACAGGTGTGGAAAATTTTTGAAGTAGCTCATATACATGTGGTTAAGAGAAGAAAAAAATAAAATATTGTCATTTGTTTAATAATATTTACAAACTTTTTAAGATAATTATTGTGGTTTTGCCGTTGTTGTTGTTATTATTAACCCATATCATCCTAGCGTCGTCGTCATATGATGACATTGCTACGATCAGAAAAGTTCTACTGTTACTACATGACAGTTATTTATTAAGTAATGCGTTTGTAGTTATTTTAACTGCAATTGCAGTTGTTTAATTTAGAAAAATAATTTTTAATGTTTTTGAGGGTTGATTTTTTTAAACAACCAACCAAAATGACTGCATTTCGGTAACAGTTATTTTATGCAGTTCTTTCGACTAACAATATGGCGGATTAACAAGCGGCTTGTTTATACATTTTGTCTCTTTTATCTTTAGTGCAAAAGATAATGTTAAAGAAGATAGACAAATAAAATGAAAATGCTCTACAATTTTTTTAATAAATAAAATATTGAGGTAAGATTTAGAATAAAAACTAGTTTTTTTACTTGAATATGAATATTATTAAATATTGTATTTCTTTTCATGTAGCTTTTTAATATTTACCTATTAATTCAATGTGATGAAAAGAAATCAAAGAAACAATATTACATACCTTGAAGACAGACATGTGGCAGAAATTATTTGGGAAAAAATACCGTGAAACGTGAATACTGCTAGAAAAAAACACTTTTTGTCAGAACTTGAAAACCGATCTAGTGGGGGTTGTTGGCCTAGATGAGAACATACAAAAACCGTTTTCAAAAATTTTAAAACACCCTCAAAATTTTGAGTTATTTTCAAAAAACTGTTTTAGGGTAGGTAGGTCGTAGCACTTTAGTACCTCCAACTCACACATTTTTTCACCGATTTCAAAATTTTAAACAGTTTTGGAAAGGCGAAGAATTAAGCTTTCATGAAATGTATTCATAAAATATATATTCCAAGAAATTAGGTAAGTGTTTATCAAAAGTTTCTCATTTTTTTTTATTTTTTTTTCTAATTTTTCAAATTCAACAGGAGTTATTTTCATTTTTTCTATGAAAACCTACATTTTTTTGCACTGTATTTTAAAGACAATTTTATATAGAAAAAAAACGAGATATTATTTTTTAAAATCGGTTTATATTTGCAAAAGTTACTAAACTTTTTCTAAAGTAAAAGTTTTAGGATTGCAGACTTTTCTTTTGGTAAAACACTTGACTTACAAACGTTAATTAAAAACTGTACAAATAGCTTAACCTAAGTTAACATGTATAGTTAAAAACAGGTGTTAATGAAAAGCTGAATAACTTTTACAATTTTCACCTGATTTGCTCCCTGGCAACTCTTCCCTAACTACGTGAATAGCCAACTACCGTATGTACAAAAAATACATCATAAATGTCGCTAAAACTCACAAAATTTGGGAAAATAGTGGAAATTAGATTACATATGATTTTCTAACAATTGTGAATTGTTGTGGTGTTTGTCTTAGCTATCTTCTGCAATTACAATTAAATGTAAAATCGACCCCGTGTAATTGAAAATGGTTTAAGCCACAGCAAAAATCGACCTGACTTTAGATCAAGCGGTTAAAGCGCCTGTCTAAAGTGTAGTGCGAAGTGCATGTGGCAAAGAAAGCACGTTCAAGCCACGGTCAGGATTGCATTTAATAAATAAACATTTCATATAGATGCAATCAAACAATAAAAACCATAACAAATAATTACAGTATTGTCAAAAGGATTACTGACGAAGGTTGTGTTACCAGAAACTGCGCAGTCTAATTCAATTAAAAATTTACAATGTAGTTATGATTTTTAGAAAAGTATGCTTAATCTTCTCTACCACGCCTATCTCAAAACCATATTTTTTAAGAACTAAATTTGCTTTATAAGTTGGTATACATTTTTATAAGCTTTCTTATTAAAATAAGCAATGAGAAGCTACTAAAATTAAAAAAGTTTATAATTTTCGTTTTTTTTTTGTAGATATTTTTAACAAAAACAATACTTGTAACTTACAAATGTATCAAAAAAATTCACGTCATTGTAAAGCGTTATCAGTTTTCTTTGGAAACCCGTTAAAAAAATTTAAAACGGACAAAAACTGACTTAGTTACAGGTCGATAAGTTGACGAGCATCACTGAAAACGGTTTTTTAGAATAACTTCTGAATTTGATGGTGTTTGTGAAATTTTTTGACACAATTTGTAATGTACTCAACAAGACCTATAACCCACGCTAGGTCGTTATCCAGATTTTTTTTTCACTGTAGCACCGTGTAATTAAAGTAATATTTTGTGTAAATATAGCTTTACAATAGTGTGTTTTTTAAATAATAAAATCAGATTAAGAATATTTACTAAATTTGTTTTTTTATTAATAATTTTTTTAAAATGCTGGTTATGTTGTTTTAACTTTATTTGTAGTTGTTTTAACTACAGTTAATTTTTAGCAATTAAAATTAACTACACTTTACAGTCGATTTAACTGAAAATGTAGTGTACACATTTTCAACTGCAAATGCAGTTATTTATTTTAACTGCCATTTACATTTGATTCCACCTACATAATTTTCTGAGTGTACAATAACCGATATTTTCAGATTGGCAACCGATATAATAGTGCTGTAAAAAAACATTGGTTTAAACCATAAATTAAAGTTACTTAAATTATCATTTCAGGGTTGCCACATATTGATTCAGAAATCATCCGATTTTTTTTTTATTTAAATTTCTTAATTTTTTTAAAATCTTGTTATTACGTACATTCGAATTAAGAAAACGAATTAAAAGTATGGTTTTGAAGAAATCAGAATCCATAAAGGAAAGTCAGTTTCGAATTTAATTTCATGTATGTATCTCAGCTAAAGAATGGGAGAATATGGGTTAATGAGTTTTTTGCGCATTTACAATAATTTTTTTTTAGACATGTTTATGGTTGAGATGAGATTTATCTTTTGGCGGTTTTTTTTTATATAAATATCTATACAATGTAGATTTGTGTGTAGGAGAGATTATTAATATGATGTTATTTTTTATTAATTATATTACAAACTATTTAAATAGACACATTGAAAGTGGGCAACAAACTCCTAGAAGTGTTTAACTTTTAAGAAGGGCCTGTAGCCGATCAAATCAATGTGGTCCTACATCTGGTTAAAGGATATATAAAAAAGCAAGTGGATTTATGTGGAGCCATATAAAAATATGTTCTAAGTGATTTTAGATATACACCCAGAATATTCTTACAATGACTACATGTAGGTCATTCGGGCAGTAAACAGTAGTAGTTGATCTAACTGCTATTGTAGTTAATTTCTATGAGAAAATAAAAACCGACGATTTAGACAATCATTTCAAAAAATAACTTACCAAAAACACTGTATTTCGGAAACAGTTGTTTTGAGTAGTTATTTTAGTATTTTAATAAATAACTACCAAAACAGTAATTTTGCAGTAAACAGTTAATTTTGTTTTAGTAATGCATAAAAACGTTATAAGTGGAATTTTGACTTTGCATTTAAAAAATAGGATGTAGGAAATAAAAATTTGTATTGTAATTAAAAGAAGAAAATATTTTTTTTATTAAAAAATATTTTTTAAATACCGAAAAAATAACTATTAAAAACAGCAGTTTTTAAAGCTTATATAGTCGTTTTATGTTCATTGTTTTTATTGTTTTATTGCTCGTTTTTATGCACTCATTTAAGGTTAGTTATTTTGACCGCTTTATAGTCGTTGTAGTTGTTTTATCAATAGTTAAAAATTACTACATGGTTAGTCATTTTAATGACAAGTGCAGTCATCGCCTTTTTAATATTGAATATTTATTTTTTCTTTCAATTTTAAATATTAATCTCTAAAAATAGATTTGTATGTACAACAGAAACTGGGTGGCTAATCTTTATATTTTATTAGAGTTACCAAAAACTATTAAAAACTTTATATTATTTTAAAATTAGTAACGAAAACTTATATTTTAGATAGAGATTGTTTTTTTTTTTTTGCAGGCGAAACTAATATTCGATTTTAGCTGCAAATATTTTATTCAAGGAATAAAATATCCAAAAAGTGGTAGGTTGTTGGTATTAATGGTAATGTAGAAGATAATATTCCCTACGGGAAATGAAAGGTCGATTGATCCAAAGCGGTAATTCTGTGATATATGATTGGGGGCACGTCACGAAACTGGTAAAACCAAAATTGTGGTGCACCAAAAAGTGTTAATTTGGGTGAAATGACCAATCACGTGACTATAGTTATGGTGACAAGACATTCACTGGTTGGTACCAGATATGTCATGCAACTGGAGGAAAAGTAACATAACATCAAAGTGGACTGAAGCAACTAGGGTCGTTGCAGTTGAAGTTGCTACTGGTCATTGAACTGGTTCAAAACCGATAGCAGAGGATGAAAACATGGCAATTAGTGACAAAGGATGCAGTTCCTGGACTGCTATAAAGCGGACACAACTCTGAAGGAATTTTGTTTGTACCGACTTTGTGACAGTAGAAATGAAGGTTTAAAGAAGTGAATACGGAACTGTTTAGATAGTGGCCAAGTTTTTCAGATATGGCGATTTCTCGCCAAACGTCGCGATCTTAAAACTCGTTTGCAAGTTAATTTTCGAAATCCCGACTGGCTATTTTTCGAGTGAATGGCGATTTTACACATAAAATATCGCTACCAAAAAAACTATCACCAGAATATGATTTTTTGCACAACTTATTCAAAAACATTCAACACTTTACAAGAGTATGAATTAAAATTGCAAATGTCTGCATTGGTATCTTGTTAAGATATTTTACAAGATTTTTGGTAACAATTTATTAAAACTGAGTATAGATATTGTTGCTCTGCTTTATAAGGTATACATTACATTTGTACTGAATTGTTGCAGCTTCTTTTTATAAAGACATTATTGTGAACTAATTAAAAGTGACAGGTTACTTGTTAATTACTTTTCGCATGCCCGGCGACATGTACCCCTTAGAACAGTGCAGTGGTACTTTACAAAACTATTCCACTCAATCTACCTTTATAACAGAACGCATTGCGCTTAATATGTGACCAGTTTTCCTTCCAACAATTTTTCTCCAGTTCTACGACACGTACACCTACACCAGTCACGTTATGATTTTTTTCCCACTGGTTCAGTTGCATATCACATAAATCCTCAAATGGTCATACTTTGATACTACCTACTTCTAACTTGTCCTGTAGCATATTCATTTCAGTCGGTACGGTAATAGGTCAAGTTATTCGCCACGTCACACAGTGCTCCACAGGTAGCAATTGTCACCACCTATGACAAGCCCATGTTAAAAGTACCGGTCACTTTCATATAACAGAACCGAAACTAGGACTGGTTCATACACACAGAGTTCAAGTCACATGACAATACCAGTGACTGGTCCATTTCCCGCAGGGTTATTCAATATTGATAAGGAAAATTAATCTGATGATGAATGTTAAGTACTTGCAATTAAAATTATTAAATAATGATTAAATTTTGTTGGTTACAATAGAATTCCAACCAATTTATTCTCTGTGTGTAAAAATTATAAACACTATTAATTTCCAAATCAGACTAGACTAGTTTCGGCCCTTTTCAATGGACAGGCGTCATCAGTGATTCATATTCTGTGAAAGTTTTCAACTTTGATTGCTAATAAAGGGTTTTTCATAAGAGCGCTACAAAAGTTTTTTTAAATAAAACAAAAACGGTTTTGGATATCAATGAAATTCTTTATTCCTGTGAAAGTACGTTCGATGTCATTATGTATGGAAATCGATTCCTTTTGCATGGCCACCACGGGCACGCTTGCAGAAGTCCAGACACTGAACCCAATTTTCGACAGTTTTTAAGCATAAATCGGCCGATACTGCTGCAATTTCACGTTCGATATTCGTACGAAGTTCATCAATCGTCGCTGGCTTGTTGGCATAGACCATAGACTTGACGTAGCCCCACAGAAATAGTCTAACGGCGTCAAATCGCACGACCGAGGCAAAATTCGCCACAACGACGTCACAGAGATGCCCAACGCTTGAGAACGACGTGTGAGAGACACATTTGGGCTTTCTTCGACTGAAGCCTCAGCGGCAGCAATATTGTCGACACTACACTCATAATAATCCATGCTTAAAAATACAAATATATTTTTCGTAAATTTTTTTTCGTAGAATGTACAAACATTTTGTTTATATTACAAAACTTTTGTATAAAACAAATTATATAAATTTACAAATTTCGTAAAAAATACAAACATGATTCGTAATATTTTTTTAATACATTGTACAAAAATTTGTAATGTTACAAATATTACATATGGATGTTAATGTGGTTAGAGGTCGGATTTGCAATCAGAAGGTTGCGAGTTCAACTCCTGGCCAGGACAAATTTTTTTTTTTTTTTTTTTTTAATTTTTATATTTTTTTTTTTGTTTATTAATGTTTTTTAAATTTCTATGTTTTATTTTTTTATTTCATTATTACTATTTTGTGTTTTGATATAAATGGATATTTTGTATTTTGTTTAATAAAGAGGATCCTAAAACAAGTTAAAGAGGACCCGAAAACACTACTTCCACTTTATTTGCCGGGTTTAGTATGAAATTCAATAAAACAAATATTTAAAAAGATAAAATATTTAATAATAAAATGCAATAAGTTTGAAATTGTTATTTAAGTTTTTTATTATTATTATTTTATTATTTTTTTATTTTGTTTTTTAATATATTATTTGATATATTTATAAAAAAATTATATTATTTTATTTAGTGAACTAAACATAATAAAAATATTGCCATTTTACCTTTTTTATTAAATATTTGTAGCATATTTTTCTAGTTTTCATAAAAATTTCATAATATTTTCGACTTAAGTTCCTTTTTAGTTCGTTGTATTGCATCAGCTACTTTGGTGCAAATGGTAGAGGGGTCTACTTCAACACAGCAGGACGTCACTGAAATCGTGAGCTCGATTCTGGTGTGGCACCATTCAATTTTTTTTTTTTTTAATTTTAAAATAAACCCGTAAGGTATGCACCACATTTTTATTTAAAAAAAGTTTTTACAAAACTTTACGAAATGTGATTTGTATATTCTACAAATTTTTTCGTAATGTCAAAATAACCAAAACTTTCGTAAAATGAACAACGGTTTTCGTGTATTTTACCTATAGATTATTATGAGTGTACGGGCACTTCTTTGTCTCACTGGCACGGGAACATTTTGTACTGTGCCTGTGGATTCAAATTTTTCCACTAGACGCTCAATTGTTGATCTGCTAGGACGATTATGACGACCATAAATTGGACGTAGTGCTCTTAACGTTGAGGCCACTGACTCCGAATTTCGGTAGTAAATTTTAATAATTTCGACTCGTTGTTGGCTCGTATATCTTCCCATCATGAAATGGCAAACCTTACTGAAGAAAAATGTCAAAAGAGCGGCAAAAAATATGGCGTCGTTTGCTGTCCCTGTCGGTCTACTTTTGTAGCGTCCCTGTTGAAAAACCCTTTACCTCTACAAGAGATCAAAATTTCGAAAAAAAAATGTCCTTCGGATCTATGACGTATACTTAATGAGTTAATTAGCCAGTATATCTTTCTATCGACATCGAGATTGATAAGCGATTTAAAATGGGTTAAAGTCTTGAGAGATTCAAATACTTTTCTTGGAAGATTTTCATTTTCAACTTTGGTAGCTAAACGAAGGATATCATTATAATTATGACTCATTTAATAATCGTATTGCTGATGGTTGAGTAACGTAAATACTTTTTGGCCAAATTTTTCCATTTTAAGTTATAAACCTACTACATTTTGTAATAATTTCATACAATAGAAAAACAACCACCAAAATTCATTTTATTAACTTTTTCTTTTTTGTAAAAAAAAAAACCTGTTCCTTTTGTTAATTTTTATTTTTTGGTTGCTCCTCAATTTATTAACAATATTTCTATTTATTGCTAATATCAGTCATCGAAAATTATGGAGAGGATTATTTAAAATTAATATTTAAGTTAGTTGAAGCAACAAACAAATACAAAAAGAGCAACGTTATTAATAAAAAAAAAACGAATTTGCAAATATTTTCATAATTTTTTTTTTTTTTTTTGCTTTTCAAGTGAAATGTATGAATCATCAGTGTCATTATGATGAGCAGACCAGTTTGCTGGCCAAAAAACATAAAAAAAAAAATTGTTTTTGGTTTTATTTCACACTTTGTATCTAAAAGATACATTATAGGTTGTTTGTAGTGATATTGAATATTCGTAGTACTATTCCACGATGAAAAAAAAAAAGTTTAAAATTAGTTCAAATTATATTTAATAATATTATTTTTAGAAGAAGAAAATATTTGTTTATAAAGGGTCCGCCAAATAACTTTTTTTTTTTTGAAAATGCTATAAAAAAAACTACTGAATATTTTCTCAAATTTCTATACAAATTCAAATTCAAATTTCGTATACACAACCATATTCGTTCAGCGAAAGGATAAAACTAATTATCTGTCAAATCAGACATGAGCTAAGTGTTACCATTCACGCAATAAGCACTAGTTAAAAAAAAATAAACGTTAGATGGCGGACCCTTTATTTTTATTTATTTTTTTTTTTACATTTTCGCTAATGTTATGTGGGTCAATTATAGTCGTTATGCAGAAGAGTGAGACGCTTTTTAGTTTATTTTTCCATTTAAATTTTCAAAGACATATTGCATTTTAAAACCTAAATATTTATTTTATTTTAAGACGTCATAAAACATTCAGTTAACTATTTCTTTATCTTTTAGGTTGTATAAAAATAAATCGTTTCATACACTTTCTTTTCAAATCTAAAAGACTGATTTACTCGTGCTATATATGCAGTAGTGCATAGTTCAAATTCAAATAGTACACTCAAAAAAATAAGTTAGTAGGAAAGTTAGTAAAACGTATTGTAAATGAAGTATACTATTTTTCAGCAAAACTGTTTTGCTGATATTGTGTTTTCAGCTAAAATTTTAGTTATACTTATTCAGCTCTTAACTGTTTTAAACTAATAACTTACTAATATTTTACTAATGTTTTACTAATTTCTTTTGCGAAAAAAAATGTGTTGACAACCAGATTGAAAGAAATACGCAGAATGAAGTAGATGTCGCGGCATGTCAAGATGTAGTAGAGACGAGAAAAATGATACTAAAAAGTACAACTCTTATAAGACATATAAAAAAAATCAACAATATTTGTATCTGTTTTTCATATATAAGACCAAAGGACGCCAACAATGTATATACATTAGAGCGACTCACTAAAAAAAGTGCTCGATGTACATTCCTAAAAATGAACCCTGGACTTTTTTAAGATGACATTTAAAATATTTCGGCTCCAGCTTTGACCTATCGTGAGCTGGACCATTTTGAAAAAGGGTCCATTTTTGCATGTTTTGTTAATTTAAGAATCAGTTTCCTTACCAACATATACAATACTAGCTGACCAGGCAAACGTTGTTTTGCCTTCAAATTTTAATTGTAATTAATTCTTTAAATCAAGAAATTTTTTTTACGCCTCTTTGTCCTTCTATCGCCTTTATTTGCTGAAGTATATAAAATGAATAGCTGAAAACAACTGCCATAACAACTGTGACGTCACCAATTACCGGTGCATTAAAGCGCCACTCATGCTCACCAGCCGGTGTCTTGTCAGCTCTTATCACAACCGTAAATTCATCTGTCGGCATCTGGTCTAGGGCTGTTTTGAATAGACGGATGAGTCTGTTGTGTTCGTGTAACATAGCTTGAAGATTAAGATAGGTTTTTTGTAAATATTAACATAGGTTTTTTGTAAATATCTTCGGAACTACATAACCGATTTAAGAGTTTGATATCTCGTTTTGAAAAACATGACAACGGCTTTCAAAAAAAAAATAAAATAAAAAAAGCAAAAAAATAAATATATGTATATGTCATTGGTGGTACAATATGAAAATTGGATTTTGCCACGCCCCTCCACCCACAGACAGAAAATCAAAAATCAGACTTCACAGTGTCACCCGCCTGAATATTCTGAAGATTCCTTAAAAATTTCATCAAAATCGGCCCAGCCGTTTTGGAGTCCATACGTTACATACATACACACATCCTGTTTTATATATATATAGCGGTACCACGCACATTTATCCCATTCCGCCCATTTTCAGTTCGACTACTAATATTTGTAATTGATGGACTCGTACAAAATTTGAAGGCTATATAGCTAATATAGAACCCTAGATATTTAATATTAATATTAATTTTGTATATCAGCTAAATAAATTCATTTTGTACATAAGCTAAATAATCACTTTGTATGGGAGCTGCCACGCCCACTGGTATGATCCCGCCCAATTTTCCCATGACTATTCATAATATAATCAACGTGCACAAATTTCTAAGACTCTGGCTATTATAGAACTGTAGATATATGATATTAAATATTTACTTTGTATGGGAGCTGCCACTCCCACTGTTCCGATCCCGCCCATTTTTTTCCTGATTATTCAAATCAGTAACATATGGGATACTGCAATGTTTCAAAACTCTTGCTATCACAATAGTCAAGATATATGATGTTATTCAATTTATGTGGGAGGGGCCACGCCCACTTGAAATATATATATCCGAAAACCTAATTTGGACTATAACCTTTCAAATGAAACCGGTTTGGGCCAAATCGGTTTTATAGTTTTAGAGTCTATAGAGGACAAACATACAAACATTGCATTTTATATAGTATATAGATTATTTTTATGTTTCCGCTCATGACTTTAAAAAAAAAAAAATTCGGAACGATATATAGCCTATGTCCATCCTGGAGGACCAACTTAAATATTGGTAAAAAAAAATTAGAAATCGTATGATTAGTTACGGAGATTACTTTCTACAAACAAACAAACAAACAAACATACAAACATTACCTCTTTATAATATTGAGTATAGATGGGTATTATAAGAAAGGTTTTTTTAAGGCGCGTCCAACTGTATATACAATTTGTCCAAGGACGATCATCCATGTCCTTTTTTTAAGGATATTCTTTAAAAAAAACGGTTTTTGAATTTTTTGTTCTTGGTTGTTTGTAATAAAAATGCCAAATTAACATATTTTAATCTTAAGTCGATTTAATTAAATACGGGTCTCAGCTTTTTTTGAAATTCGTGCTAGTTGCGTTTTGACAAAAATGCAATGGGGTGGTAACTCTTCGTTTTAAATAGAGCAATATGGGTATCAAATTTTTTCTTTTGCCAAGTACATCATCTTTGTATGTAAATACTTTAGATTTTTGCAAATTAGATGCATTTTACACGGTCCTCTGGAATATATATAAATGCAATTTTGTGGTAACTCTAATATGATAGCGGATTTAGTTTCTAGATCATGTATGGATGAAATATGACTAAAGAAAAAAAAAATATAAAATCAAAGTATGCTGTATGAAAACTTTAATGCATAAAAACAAAATTGTTAATTTAAGTTTATCAGTTCCCAATATCGTTGGGTTTAAGCGAAAAAAAAAAAAATTTGTATATATAAACAATAAATTTAATAACTTTTTTTAATTTGCAAAAAAATATGCCGCCAAAAAGTAGTGGGTAATTTTTTTTTCTTTCGTTAGTCCTATTGTCATCCATACATGATCTAGAAACTAAATCCGCTATCATTTTAGAGTTACCACAAAATTACATTTATATATATTCCAGAGCACCGTGTAAAATGCATCTAATTTGCAAAAATCTAAAGTATTTACATACAAAGATGATGTTCTTGGCAAAAGAAAAAATTTGATACCCATATTGCCCTATTTAAAACGAAGAGTTACCACCCCATTGCATTTTTGACAAAACGCGAACTAGCACGAATTTCAAAAAAAGCTGAGACCCGTATTTACTTAAATCGACTTAAGATTGAAATATGTTAATTTGGCATTTTTATTACAAACAACCAAGAACAAAAAATTCAAAAACCGTTGTTTTTTACAGAATATCCTTAAAAAAAGGACATGGATGATAGTCCTTGGACAAATTGTATATACAGTTGGACGCGCCTTAAAAAAACCTTTCTTATGATACCCATATTGTATATGTTGGTCAAATTAACAAAACATGCAAAAATAGACCCATTTTCAAAATGGTCCAGCTCACGAGAGGTCAAAGCTGGAGGCGAAATATTTTAAATGTCATCTTAAAAAAGTCCATGGTTCATTTTTAGTAGGGTACATCGAGCACTTTGTTTGGTGAGTCGCTCTAATATACATACATTGTGTATTAAAAAAAATTAAATTTTGTGTTGTCACCGGCTTGTCAAAGTAATTGTCTATTACTTTTTATTTTTTTATTTAATTAATAATCATATAATTACAAATTATTATTACCTAACAGAGCACTAGCTACTATAGCTTTCGGCTCGTTGTAGCCAATACAGACCAGTGCCTCTGGTGGGAATCGAACTAACGACCCTCGCACTGTTAAGCCAGCACGCTACCAACTAGCCTACCGGAACTCACTAATTGTATATTAATTAAATTAAAGACAAAATAAAATATTTAAATTTAGTAAAGATTAAATGTGTTTTTGTAGTGATTTTCAGTGATATTCATGTAGTGTGTTCAAACAAATATACATACCGGTAGAGATGGTCTAAAGCGAAAGACAAGGACACATATCGTAGGTAATTTCTTATGTTTCTTTTTACATATTGCAAAAAAAAACGGTTGGAAATGTGATATTTTGTTATTTTCATATGTTTCGTATCTAGAATTACTGCATTTGCCTTCATTTAAAAGATGCCATCATTTAGACAAGCATTAATGTAAGTAGTTGAAGGGAAATATTGTTAATGTTATATATAATTACTTGAATATATATATTTTCAGATATTAAATTAATTCATGTCGTCAATATGGGGGTATGAATATTTTTATATTTTGTAAGGCATTGTAAATTATTTTTAAAAGAATCATAGAAAAAAAATTTTAGATTTTCAGCAAATAAATTAACTAAAGTATAATTTTTCTACAAATTTTTTTAATTTTTTTTTATTCTACTAATATTCAAGTTTTATTAACTTTTAGCAAGGATTTTTTTAATTTTTAATCAACTAAGTGTTCGCAAAAACTTTTGCTGAATCTAAAGATTTTTTTTTTGCAAGCACCATCCTGACTAAAATTTTGCTGATTTTACTACTAACTTTTTTTTGAGGGTAGGTACAAGTGCTTAAGTAGTAAATTTTCATAATACTTTTAACAAATACAATGTTCACTCTTGTATTACTTACTACCTTATCTATTAAAACAGAACAAAAAAATATTATTAAAGTCAAACATTTTTATATCAACAATATGTAATCTTATAAAAAATACAAACATATATAAATTATACACTCAAAGAAATATTTATCTAGAAACAATTTAATTAATTCATTAAGCACACGTAATCCGATTCGATACACTCAAAAAAAAAATTAGTTGAAAATTTTGTTAAACATCTATTTAAAATATTTAACTAACTTTCAGCAAATTTTTTTGCTGACATCGCGTTTTAAGCATGGAGAACAAGTAGAAAGACGAGATGTACTTATTTTTTAGCAGGAATATAAGCTTTCGTATGTTCTCATCAACTAACAATCAAAAATATAAAATTTTATTTTTTTATTTTTTTTATTTACACTCAAAAAAGTTTGCCAGTAGAATATACTGAAAATGACAGTTAAAACAACTATAATTTCAGTTAAAAAGACAACAAGAGTAATTACAGTTAAAATAACTAAAACTGCAGTTGTTTTTAACTCTTGAAAAACCACTAACAATTTTATTAAAAACAGCTAACAATGCCGTAAAAACAACTGAACAAATTTTACTACAAAACTTTGAAACAACTGTAGAAACTACTGTTTGTAATAGTTATTTTTTTGGCATTTTAAATAAAAATATTGTTTTAATAAAAAAATATTTTTTTCCTTCAATTACAGTAAAAATTTATATTTCGTACATCCTACTTTAAATGAAAAGTAAAAATTGTTAAAATGCAATCAATAGATCATACTCCCCAAAGGGGTTTGAAAATTTAGCTCAAATTTCAATTTTATAGCCTTTTGAAGTTCTGATCTTTTGACCGTTTTTCTTACTGACAATAAGGGTGAAAGATTATTTAATGCACACAAAGCATATTTTAACCAATTGACTTATTAAACCCAATGTCTAAACACAAATGAAAAAAAATTTGTTTCTGCACTAAGCAAAAAAGATGAGTTCGTATTATTCGTATTATTGTTGTGTTGGCTTTTTAATGTTTTCGTATATATTTTATTCGGAAAATTAGCTCTCGCGTTTTAGGTACAATTATACAAAAAAAAATATGTTCATATGTGGGCTTACATATGATCATACATGTGTATATCCGATTATATATAACAATATATAGTTCAGTATATGAACATAAATGGTCTCATACATGACCAAATATGTTCGGATTCGAAATTTGAGGGTATATGGTCGCATATGATAATATATGTTTAAAAATGCTCATATATGATTCATATAAGCTCATATATGAGATCATATATGGTTATATATTACATTGTATATGATCATATATGTTTTATTTGATAACGTTTTCAGTTGATGTAGTTTATTTTTTTGAAATATATAACAAAATTATAAAATTCTGCCTGAAAAAAGGCCAACTACAAAAGGCCATAAAAACGAAATCCGAGCTAAGTTTTCAACCCCCTTTGGGGGTTGTTATCTACATATAGTCTAATTTCATTTCCCGTTGGTTCCATTCGGGATACAACCGGTGACCCTAAATTTGTTACACAGCGTTATTATTAGCAAACTATGAACATATCAATAATAACAAATGTAAACTAAACGAGAATTTTTAATAACTCGTCATAATCTTTTTTTAATAACTAAGAAAAATTAACTGTTTACTTACTGCAAAATAGTGTTTTGGTAGTTTTTTATTAAAACAAATATTTAGCAAAAAAAAAAATTACAAATTTTAGCAGTTTTTTCTGCAATGTCATTTTAAACTAATTTTTAGTAGTTTTAGCAAAAAATTATAAAGGGTCCGCCAAATAACTTTTTTTTTTTTGAACTCCTGAACCAATTGGACTTTGTATGGCGTCATACCAAGGTCTTTATGCAAAATTCGTCTCAATGATGTCTCCGAAATGTTCAATTGTTGAGAACGACGGTGAATTGATGTCGATGGCGCATCAAGCACACTTTCTGCCACAGCAGCAATATTCTCGGGTGTAAGCACTGTTTTTGGATTTTCACGCTTTGGTTTATCGATGAGGATGCCAGTTTCTTTAACTTTTTCACAAGATAACGAACATACCGACCATATTCGTTCAGCGGAAGGATAAAACTAATTATCTGTCAAATCAGACATGAGCTAAGTGTTACCATTCACGAAATAAGCACTAGTTGAAAAAAAAACGTTAGATGGCGGACCCTTTACTAATTTTTTTCTATTAGTGTAGCAACAAATGCTATCAGCGGAGGCTTTTTATATTTTTTAAAATAAATTTTGAAAAAGGTCACATCGAAAGAGACCAAAAAAATTTTTTCTTTAATAATTATTTATCAACTCTGGATATCAATTCTCTTATATGTTTTTAATTACTATTGAAGTCGAGATGTTGAATTATTTTAAGGTTTTACAACCACTTGGTCCTGTAAAAACAAAAATATAGCCGTTTAAAAGTATTGTATTGAAAGTCGAACCTTCCCAATTTACAATGACAATTTATTTCAGACTTTTTATTAATGAAATGTTAAAAATTTAATTTTTTTATAAGATTTTATAAAAACTTTCATTAGATGAAAAGTTCCATAGACTGTATTGATTTTTTAAAACAATTTTTTCTCTCAATGTATGCATAAAATAAATGTCGTACAATTTGTTAAGCTTTATATGGGAAAAACTATTCAGATTGTTTTAGAAACGTTTCATTATATTTATGAAACATTTCATCAAATATTTATGATGAAATATCATATTCATTTATCATAATTATAAAAAATTTCTTAAATTTTAAAAAGAATTGATTCGAGTTTTTATTTGTCATCACATTAATTAATAAACGTTTTATCATATGTACCCAGGTAGAAATTGCCAACCGTAACAAACCGTTAAAAATTACCAAAGGTACAACTAATATTGTACTAGGAAAACACTATTGTTTTTGCAAAGCATGTATTTTGCCAGTACCAACCGCAAAATTATTTGTTAATATTGTTTTTTACCAATATTACAACCAATTGGAAGTATTTTTGCAATATTTTATTATATTTCACACATATAAATATGATGTATAAAATTAAGATCGAACTGTTTTAATGCTTTTTAAATGTGTTTTATTATACATATTTCTTAAAATTAATTAAATTTAAGATATTTTAGTAGCACCCAATTTTTTGGATTTCTAACGTTATGCCAACGGTGGCAAGTTCACTCAAACCAACGGTTTGACACTATTACCATTCAGGTAACGGAACAATATTGTCAAGTTTGTTAATCACATGTCGCCAACGCTTTGCCAACACTGTGCCGATTGTATTTTTCTGCCTGGTTATTTAAGAAAATGTTCATAGAGTTTAAAAAAAACTAATTTTATTTTGTAATATTAATGTCGATTTTATTCCAAGTGTATTCTTCCATTGTTCCAATTCAGTGGACATTGTTTTTTTCTTATTTCTTTCCTCTTCTACTCTCTGTTTTAATCTAATAGATTTGTTTATGAAAGTTCAATACAGACATTAATAAACAAATAATTTAAAAGTAAAATCTCACAATAGCGGACCTTTAGAAACATTTTAGAATAAAAGAAATATCGAAATACATGTACCAACCTAGCTAATATATTTAATTTTAAATATTTTTGTAAATACGGTGGAACACGGTTATAACGAACTTGTAGGGGTCGGTCAATTTAGTTCGTTAAAAAGGAAGTTCGATATAAGCGTGGTAAACATTTCCAAAAATTAATAAAACTGAACATCCGTTTGCTTAAATTCTCCGAATTTTTAAATTTTAGTGGGTAATATTGAAACCATTTTTCCATTAAATTAAGTTTCATACATTTTTCAAATTTGAAGCACATTTTTCATTTTAATATCTTGATTTTTTTTTTATGTGTTCGTTATAACCTGAAAAATTTATATGAAAATTCGTAAAAGGGACCAAAAAATTTGTTTGTTATATAAAAAGATCGTTATAAAAGATGTTCATTATAACCGTATTATTTTGTATGATCAAAATGGGACCAGAAAATTCGTTTGTTATAAAAAAAAGTTCATTATAACCGGTGTTCGTTATAACCGAACTCCGCTGTATACGGAGGTTGAAAGCTCGTTGTACATTAATAAAAATTACAAAACAATAATCTCGATGTATATAAAAGCAAAATACAAAGGAAACTTGAATAAAATTCTAAATAACTCGCGATCATAATTTTCTAATCGAAATAAGTTTATTATTGTCCGAAAATTATAAAAGGTGTTATTCTGTAAATTTCCTAGTGGGTCCTTTTTGGCCAAAGTGTAGAAATTAGCCCTATATGGATTAAGTTACATAAAATAATTATTTTTATTAAGTAGCGATTTTTTATATCAGTTTAAAGGCTTTACAATCTTGTACAATAATCAAAAAAAAAAATAAGTTAGTAGAAAAGTTAGTAAAACGTATTGCAAATCAAGCATACTATTTCTCAGCAAATTTTTTCCTGGCATTCAGTTTTCAGCTATAATTTAAGTTATACTTAATCAGCACTTTACTGATTTGAACTAATATTTTACTAATGTTTTACTAATTTATTTTGGTTAAAACAAATTGTGATGATAAGCACATTAATAGTGTGGACGACAATCAGATTGAAAGATATAGACGAGAATCAAGTATTAGAGACGAGGAAAATGATACTAAAAAGTGCAACTCTTGTAAGATATATAAGGTGGCGCAAAAATAACCTTCCGACGTTTTTTTTTTATTATGTATTTATTATGTATAGCATTTTCTGATAGGAGGATTACTTTTGCGCCACCTTATATAAAAATCAATCATTGAATAGAGTTTTGATAAAACATTTACATTAGGGTGTTCCTTATTTTTCAACTTGCGATTTTTGGGGCTGCCCCCCTCTTAAAATATTTGTTTGGGTACAAAATTCACCATGCAAAAAATTAGAGTGCTGGCATAACGGGAAGATGTCCCGCATCGCCCTTGAAAATCGGGCCCCTTGGAAAAATGGGCATAATTAAAAAAAAAAATTACAAATTTTTTTTCTTCAAAATTTAAAAAATATAAAATAATTTTGTGTTGGGTTTAATCATAACTATACAGGTAAAAAATATTACTTTCCCAGAAAATCGCTAACTTACCCTAACTTGTGTCAAAAAAATTAATAAATATTTTGGGGGTACCTCAAAGTGACTTTTTTGCATTTTTGAAAATTTTATTCAACAAAAATCAAAAACCTGATGTTTGCTGTCAAGTATTTTATTAAACACATCTCAAGTATTAAATAAGCCAAGTATTACGGATATCCGTTGGCAAAAATTTTTGTTAGAGCATTTTGATTCTAGCGGATTTCAACGTTTTTTTAAATTTGTATAGACTTTTTTTTTTAATAAGATTTTTGTAATATTTCATCAATGTTATTGTGTATGCTATTTTGTATAATTGTAATAACTTTATTATAAAGTATAATTTTTCGTGTTCATAGTTAACCTGTGTTTTCATGGGGTCAAAATTGACCCTCGTATTTTAAAGAGTCAAAAATCACAAAGATGACATAAAATTAATTTTTTTTTATGTTTCTAATTGTAATTTATTTACATTTTAAAATTTATTAAAATTAATTATTTAGTATAAATTCAGACATTTGTATTCATATTAAAATTGATTTTTTTATACATATTCAGGAGTATTTTCGAAAAACGTATTTTTAATTTAATAGTGTAAATTTTTTTTCCTCAAAATTATTATTATGGAAAAGTTTTAAGTTCTAATTTTTACTTAATTGACCTACTCGAAGACTAGAAACGGTTAACGAAATTTTTTTAAGAATAAATATAAATTGAATTATTCCTTTCTTTATTTTATTTATAAATTTTGCCACAAAGCTGCATTTTTCTTACGTGGGTCATATTTGACCCCAGGTTAACATGGGTTAACTATCAATAGAAAATATAGTATTTTAAAATAAGGTTATTACAATCATATAAAAAGGAATATACAAAAATATTGATGAAATATTATTAAAACCTTGTTTTAAAGTAAAAATGTATAAAAATAAAAAAAAACCTTGAAATCCCCGAGAATCAAAATGCCCTAAAAAAAAAAATTGCCAACGGATATGCGTAATACCTGGCTTATTTAATACTTGAAATGTGCTTAATGAAATACTTGACAGCAAACACTAGGTTTTTGATTTTTGTTGAATAAATTTTCAAAAATTCAAAAAAGTCACTTTGAGGTACCCCCAAAATATTTATTAATTTTTTTGACACAAAGTTAGGGTAAGTTAGCGATTTTCTGGGAAAGTAATATTTTTTATCTGAGTAGTTATGATTAAACCCAACACAAAAATTATTTTATATTTTTTAAATTTTGAAGAAAAAAAATTTGTAATTTTTTTTTTAATTATGCCCATTTTTCCAAGGGGCCCGATTTTCAAGGGCGATGCGGGACATCTTCCCGTTATGCTAGAACTCTAATTTTTTGCATGGTGAATTTTTGTACCCAAACTAATATTTTAAGAGGGGTGTACAGTCAAAATCTCGTTTTTATTTTTCGCCCATACAACGAAAGACCACCCTAATTTACATATATACGTCTTCCGCAGTAGATAGGTTAAATTAATCATGTCGCCAAATTTGGGATTTTATTTGGACTTACATCTTTTCAGAAAATTTTACAAATTTACGTAGTTTTTTCAAAAACTTTTAAAAGCTTTTAAATTTTTTGGAATTTCGAACAAAAAATGATGTTCGGCCACAATTTGTCCAAATGTGTTTTTCACAAAATTAACATATTTGTTATCTGCTAGTAGAGACTAACAAAAACATGCGTAAATGTGTGCGTTATCTCTAATAGTTCCCGAAATATACCCATTTGAAAATCTGAATAGCGGGACGAAATCGGGGCGAATTTTTTTTAAGTATTGGTTATTTAACTTAAGAAATTCCTGATTAAATGAAAAGAAAAAACTAATGCAATATCTTGTTCTACTCAAAAACTACATTCACTTAAATTAGAAATTAAAAAAATTAAAATTTTTGCGATTTTTCCCCCCAAAAATCACCAACAGTCTTTTACCTCCAGATAAATATTTTCTTTCTCAACACATAAAGTGTGCATATTATTCTGAAAGGTCTTTTTTTATAAAAGCGTGGTGTGTTAAAAAAAAAAATTGATTTGTATACACTTTTCCCGCTTCTAAAGTTGACACATTTTTAAGAAAAATATCAAGTTTAACCTATTGTTGAAAATTGAGCCCGCCTCCAAATAGGTAGCAGAAGCAGTTGTATATACTCCAACATATACCTAATTTATTTGTAAGTCTCTTCCAATCGCTGCTTTAAATGTATATATGACAGCAAAAAATGTAAGAAATCCCATTTTTCGATTTTTTTTTAAGTTTTGGGATTACTTACAGCAAATCATAAATTACACATTGTTGACTTAAACGTCTATTTTAAGTCCAAAAAGCCATTTGATTATGTTTATTAATAAATATTTTATTGAATAGTGAAAATTTACTTTTTAACAAAAACTGAAATTTTTACTATTTTCAATTTGTAACTAGCCTTCAAGCTCGGAATATTTACAAAAATAAAGCAAATCAAACATATTAGCTGGGTTGATAATACACACAGAAAAAACTTTAGCTATATGCCAACTGAAATTCGGTTAATACGACTCAAACTCGGTTATTACGAATTTCAGTCGTTTGGTACAATTCATTATCAGTTTTCACAACAAAGTTCAGTTAATTGAATTGAATTTTAGTGAAAACACCCAAAATATTCCTAAATCTAATGTTAATATCGTTTGTACTAACTGAAGTTATAAGTTGTTACCAATAAAATACACTTTTCAATTCGGTTGGCACTTTATTTCTCTGTGTGTAGTATTTCGATCTGACTAAAAATCTCATCTGAACCCGAAATTTTAGAAATGCTAGAGCCTACATAATAGGCAAAGCTTTAACAAAAACCCAATTAATCATCAATTTTGCTACATTCTTGTCTTCTTAGTAATCAAACACGTGCTTAGGGTATTTTCATAACAAGCATCATGACGTTACTTAACTATGAAGACCAAAAATGTTCTATTTATATAAAAAAATTTAGTTTTTACTCTGGCTCAAGTAATATTTTTTACAGTTTTATTAGTTTTTTTCTTTTTATATATTCCGAGATTATTTTTATGTCATTTTCAATTTATAACGAGCTTTTAACCTCCATATATTTACAAAAATAAAGCAAATCAAACATATTAGCTAGGTTGAAAATAGTATTTCGATCTGACTAAAGATCTCATCAGAACCCGAAGTTTTAGAAAATCTAGAGCCTCCATAATAGGCAGAGCTTTAACAAAAAAACCTATTAATCATAAATTTTTTACTTTTCTATTAAGATTTCCAAAGTTTTTTGTTATACAAATAGTGCTATTTGGATTCTTTTCAAAAATGTCGTAATGTACACTTTCCTTTTTTACGATACTAAACACTTATATATCATGTTTATAACTCCTTAACATAACATCTTCAAAAGTTACTTCTTATACTAATATTTCTTTTTATGCGTCTTTGTTTTCATATCTTGCATCATTGAAGACAGTTTAAAAGTTAATACAAACACTTATAATGAGAAATATAAGAAATTTTTTCATGGTGGATAACATTTCAAGATTTTCTGTTAAGAAGTTATAAACATATCATATGAAAAATTTCATATCAAAACCGATATGCATTGAACCCGACCCTCTCAGATTTTGCTGAAATTTTGCATACAGCTACATTTTACCCATACAAACACAACCTCGTTTTTAGAAATTGCATTTTTAAAAATATGTGGGAGTGGCAAGGTATCGAAGTTTTTGAAAAATGACGATGATATGTACTTTTAAGCTGTGATTACTACGGTATGGCTGAACCGATTTCAAAGATATTGGTAACATTAGAAAGGTATTTAAATAAGCTTTCAAAAACATACACTGTAAAAATGTTATATTGCACTGAAAAATTTTTTTGGCAAAAAAAAACTTTAAACTAGGAAAACACTTCAAAGGCCAAGTGTTTTTTCCAAACAAAAAATTTTTTAGAAAGGTCTATTTAATATATATAACATATTTAAAAACTAAAATGGCGTTTTTTTTTTTCTTTTTTTCTAATTTTTTTAAGTAAATGCATCTCTTGTTAACTTTCTTATATTTTGATATCATTGTGTAACCAAAAAGAATAAAGTAGCTATACTTTGAAAGTTATACAGATTTTTTTGTAATTCTAATAGATTAGAAGAAGAATCGTATTATCAAATTTTTCAGACACCCCCAAAATATGGACTTACCCTTGGTAAATTTTTTTGTTATTTTTATTTCTTTAGATTTAATATATAATTTTGGGCAGCTCATACTGTTGACTTTCGGAATATTTGCTAACTTTTAGTGAAATTTCATCTAAAGGTATAAAAGAATGGAAGCTAACTTATATACCTTTCTAATGGCACCAAGATCTTTGAAATCGGTTGAAACATTTCGTAGTAATCGCTGCATAAAAGTACCTATTACCGTCATTTTTTAAATATTTCGATACCTTGCGCCACGCTTACAATTTTTCGAAAATGCAATTTTTAAAAATGACGTTGTGTTTATATAGGTAAAATGTAGCTGTATGCAAAATTTAATCAAAATCTGAGAGGGTCGGGTTCAAAATGTGCCTTTTTTATAGGTTTTGATATGAAATTCATCATATAAGTGTTTGGTATCGCTGGAAATAAAATTAACTGTGGATTACTGTATTTTGCCTGTTCCAAATTTCATTGCAACCGGACCACTTAGTAAGAAATGGCCGAACTAATTCCAAAAATGTTGTGTTATATCCCACTGTGTGATTGTAGTAAACATGTTTGATTAATTTTCAGATTTAAAACCACTTGATTAACTTTTTTCAGTAAAACGGTTTAGCCGTTTAAAAGTATTGGTTTAAAAAACGGTACACAGTTAATCCATGAGTTAAATTTTTATGCAGCTTTGCCAGTTTTTAATCTCCTCTGTCTACAAAGTACAAATTCTTTATGATTATCACCAAAGAGTTTAGAAAATAAAGAGATTGCAATACTCTCAGTTATATAGAACAAATATATAACATGTGGCTGCAAATAGGAAATTGATTACTATTTCGCGACTTTAAATATTTTTTAATGTTGCTGCTGATAGATTTTATTTTAACATATTTGTTATGGTTTGAGCAACATTTTTTTCAATTTAGCTGTAGTTTTCCATAAAAATTGACATTTACTGTTTGCAGGCACAAGATGTTAACAGAGGTTGAGAGCATTGCATAGCCATTGCTATCACTGTCCATTTTTAGAAAGATTCACTGTATTAAGAATATACTTTTCTCTATTGAAATTTATAAAAATACATATATTTATTTTGCATGGTTGATTTGCAAAAAATATTTATTTTCAAAAAAACAAGTGCTTTTTGCGGGGAGTGTTTCTCAAAAACTCAGTGTTAATAAACCTCTATGGTAATTTTATTTATAAAATTTGTTTCTCTATTTAATCTTGACACCTTTAGGTTTTTGTGCAAATTCTTTTTATATTTTGTGTGTTAGCAGGTAAATACAGATATTAGGGTGTGAATAATTATGCAAAAGATTTATAAAGATATAATCTGATTAATTATATATGGTGATTCTTGGATGGAAGAGAAATTTAACATGTAAGATATTAATCATAGTAAAATTAAAATTAATTAAGAAATAACATGAAATTAATTAATTTTTAAATTAAAGGATTTAATTGAAAAAAAAAACAACAAAAGTTTTATTCATAACGATGATGAAACCATACTTTTAATTTTTTGTTGGATTTATTTGAAAAAAAAAATAGTAATATTTTATTTGTGAAGTTGTAACTTGTCTATTAACATGTGCGTCTTATTTTTAAATATTTTCAACACACAGAAGAGAACAGATTCATTGTGATAACCGACTTTGTGTCAACCGAATTTAGGTTGTCACATGTACTATCACTAGGATTTTTTATTTCCCGAACTTTTTAGCTTCCTGGGACAGCGGGAATTTTTTTCTAATTTCCCGGGATTCCGGGATTTCCCGCTCATTAGAAAATATTTAAATTTTATGTATTTTGTAATTGAAACGTTCGACTTGTATTACGAAAACAAATGTATAAACCCGAAACGCGTACACTCAAAAAAATAAGTTAGTAGAAAAGTTAGTAAAACGTCTTGTAAATCAGGTATACTATTTTTCAGCAAAATTTTTGCTAAAACCATGTTTTTAGCTAAAATTTTAGTTATACTTATTCAGCAGTTATCTGTTTTGAACTAATGCTTTACTAATATTTTAATAATGTTTCACTAATTTATTTTGCTAAAAAAAATTGTGCTGATAGGCACATTATTAGTGTGGACGACAACCAGGTTGAAAGATATACGCAGAATGAATTAGATGTCGCGGCATGTCAAGAAGTGACGAAGAAAAATTATACTAAAAAGAACAACAACTTTTTGCATCTATTTTTCATACATAAAACAAAACTAAGGATTAAAACAACTTAAACTTTGTGTTGCCGCCGGATTGTGAAAGTAATTGTCTATCAATTCAATAAGACAAAAAAAAAATTTAAATTTAATAAAGAATTAATGTGTATTTCTAAACTAAATGTTTATAGAGATTAATAATCCAGTGTTGCAAAATTTCAAACAAATATGTATGCAGACAGGTAGACCAACTAAAGTGAAAGACAAAGACACACATTTTACGTAGATTTTTATGGTTCCTTTTTCTTATTGCAAAAAAAAAGGCTTGTATGTCATATCATATTGTCAGACATACTGAGATTTCAGGAGTACATTATTAATTTCATAATGGATTATTCTACTTGAACACGATATTTAATTCCATTCAGGTTTTCTACACAGATTATTTGCATTAAAACCAAGAAGACCAACATTTTTGTTAGAATACTAGAATTATATTTATTTGTATATTGCTACTAACCTGAACAATATTTTCTTACAATTTCTTGATGTAAGTGCCTACTATTAGCTCATACTGAGAAGCAGCAAAAGAATCAAATAATTTCGTATAAAAATAAACAAACAAAATTGTAAGCTTACCTCAATCCCTTACAAGGATGAATGTTGTAATGCAGAAAGTTTCATATAGTATATTAAAAACTTTCTGTACCAATTTTCCCGAGCGATTTCGGATTGTGTTTGGTGTTTTCGAGTATGTTATAAAAAATAATTAGTCATTTAACTGTTTCTGATGAGCATGCACGTGGTGCAGAAAAAATGTAAATTATTATATTAATATGTCTAAAATACTAACAACAACAAATTAAAATCTGTAGAATTTTAGTAAAATAAATTATATAGCTTCCCTATTATTACTTTTAATCGTACACTCAAAAAATAAGTTAGTAGAAAAGTTAGTAAAACATCTTGTAAATCAGGTATACTATATGTCGCGGCATGTCTAGATGTAGTAGGAAAATTATACTAAAAAGTACAGCTCTTGTCAGACATAATATAAAAAAATCAACCATGGAAAATTTTTGTATCTGTTTTTCATACATAAAACAAAATTGCGGATTAAAACAACTTAATCTATTAATTAAATAAAAGACAAAATAAAATATTTAAATTTAATAAAGATTAAATGTGTATTTGTAAACTAAATGTTTATATATATTAATAATCTTGTGTGGTCAAATTGCAAACAAATATGCAATAAGAAGTCAGACTAAAGCGAAAGACAAAGACATACATCATAGGTACATTTTTTTGCTCCTTTTTCTTATTGCCAAAAAGGGTTGTATATGTTATATTTTGCTATTTTTTCGTTTCGTTTCCATAATTCTCTGCAGCATTTGCGTTCCTTTAAAAGATAGCATCATTTAGACAATAATTGATGTAAGTACACTCAAAAAAAAAAGTTTGTATAGTCAGCAAAAAATTTTGCTGAGTCAGCAAAATCAAGCACGTGGTTAGGTCTTTTCCTAACAAGCATCATGAAGAAGACAAGAATGGAGCAAAATTGATTATTAATAGGTTTTTTTGTTAAAGTTCTGCCTATTATGGAGGCTCTAACTTTTCTAAAACTTCGGGTTCTGATGAGATCTTTAGCCAGATCGAAATACTAGTATCAACCTAGCTAATATGTTTGATTTGCTTTATTTTTGTAAATATATGGAGGTTGAAAGCTCGTTATAAATTTAAATATTTTATTTTGTCTTTTATTTAATTAAAAGACAATTATTTTCAAGCCGGTGACAACGCAAAATTTAAGTTGTTTTAATACTCAATTTTGTTTTATGTATGAAAACAGATACAAAAGTCTTCCATGGTTGATTTTTTTATATGTCTTATTAGAGTTGTACTTTTTAGTATCATTTTCCTCTTCTCTACTACATCTTGACATGCCGCGACATCTGCTTCATTCTGCTCATATCTTTCAATCTGGTTGCCGTCCACACTATTAGTGTGCTTATCAGCACAATTTTTTTTAGCAAAATTAATTAGTAAAACATTAGTATATTAGTAAAGCATTAGTATAAAAAAGTTAAGTGCTGAATGAGTATAACAAAATTTTATCTGAAAACACGATTTTAGTAAAAAATTTGCTAAAAATAGTATACCTGATTTACAAGACGTTTTACTAACTTTTGTACTAACTTATTTTTTTGAGTGTAGGTCAAAGATAATTTCGTTTATGTTATATATAATTATTTCTATTGTTTTTAGATATTACATTAATTCATATCGTCAATTTGGGAGTATGAATATTTTTGTATTTTGTAACGTATTGTAAATTATTTTAAAAAGAATCACAAAAATACGTTTTATAATTTTCAACAAATACATTACCTAAAGTATAATTTTTCTAAAAAATTTTTGAGTTTTTTTCAGTCTACTAATATTCAGCAAAAATTTTATTAATTTTTAGCAAGGGCTTTTTAATTTCTAATCTACTAAGTGTTAGCAAAGCTTTTGCTGAATCTACTAATTTTGTTGCTAAAATCAGCTCGCTGATTTTCAGCAAAAGATTTTGCTGACATTAGTAATTTTTTGCAAGCACCCCTGCTGACTAAAATTTTGCTGACTCAGCAAAATTTTTTGCTGACTACTAACTTTTTTATTTGAGTGTAATAATTTAGACATGAAATAAGATTTTACTGAAAGAAATGAAATCACAGCTTTTTTTAAAGCGCTAAAAACCGCGCTTATTTTGCCCAAAAGTAATGCTTCCAAGTGGGAGTTCGCCATATAAAAACCATAGTATATGTAAGCAGGTTTGTAAGGGATTGTTTTCTGCTTACTCCCTTACAAGCCTGCTTGCATGTAAGCAGCGTTTTTTGCTGGGATATTTGTATGTATTTTAATTTATTCTTCATTTGTAAACAAACTTTAGGTATAATTTTACAAACAAACTTGAATCGGTAACAGGAAATATATTGTGAGTGGTATTATCTATCAAAAATATGTATTACAATTGTGTATTTGGCACTTTACAGAATATTTGCCCAGGCTTGCCAGACTTTGGGGTTTGGGGATTTTTTTGTTGGTCTTGTAGACAAAAATTTTCAATTGGGGATGGTGGATTTTTTTGGGATTTCAAAAGTATTTAGGGGTTTTTCGGGGATATCACAAAATAAATAAATATTTTAAATAAATATAGATTTACAATAAAATCAATCAAATGTAAGACTATATGACACCTGATTTTTCCAAGCAAGTTTACCAGGGTTTGTATATAAAAAAATTAAAATTTTTATAAAATACATATATTTTTTACAAATTGTAATACAACAAACTCACATACATATTTTCTAAAAGCATTTTATAGGAAACCTCTGATAAAGTTCTTAAAAAAGCAGATGTTATATAAGTCTTTAGGCGAATAACTTTAATTCAAAAAACGATCTCTCTGGACTCAAAAATTAAAGAAAACAAAATCTATAAGCTTGAAAATTTACATTTTTTAAGAATCTTATGAATTGTTTACAATGTTGAAATCTACACACAGAGAAAAATTTAGCTTTTTGCCAACTGAAATTCAGTAACTGCATCGCAAATTCGGTTATTACGAATTTCAGACGATTGATACAATTGAACATTAGTTTTCACAACAAAGTTCGGTTAATTCAATTGAATTTTAATTTTTCTGTTAATTTAGAGAAAAATTTGTCATGATCTAAAACCGAACAAATAAAATCTCACACATAAATTTATAGATCAACGATAAAATTCACTATTAAAAAAAATATCCAAAATATTCAGAAAACTAATGTAAATATCGTTGCACTAACTGAATTTATAAGTTGTTGCTATTAAAGTACACTTTTCAATTCGGTTGTCACTTTATTTTTCTGTGTGTATCAACTTTCCTGAGCCATTTTTTTAGATAACTTTGTTTAAATAAAAAGGCTCGTTTAAAATTAGAAAATTTTCCAAAATTCGCTTGGTTTTTACCCATAAATTCAATTTAGATACTTTTTGTATGTAGCACTAAATAAAAACTCACCTTTTTTATAATCGTCATATTAATTCTAGGTAAAAATACGTATTATCTGAATATACACCTAAAATTTTTATGAATCTGAATTTTTTTTAACGGAAAAATGTCTGAAATTTAAATTCATTTAAGTTAACGGGTTTTTTGTAGAAGTAATAAAAGTCGGAGGGATTCCTTGCAAAAATTCAAATTTTGTTATAAATTTAACTGCTTTTCAGAACCAGTTTGCAGCAATATTTTTATTAATTTACATTTAAAGTAAATTTGGGCTTATTTAACAATGAATTTGAGCTCCGACTTCACTTCATATTGTTGCGTTTGGGGATTTTTTGGGGGTATTTTTTGATTTTTATATCGATTAAAAGAGTCTTGTAAGCCTGGTACTCTACTAGTTTGTTCAAACTTTTTTCTAATTGGGGATATTTGGGGCTATATTTTTATTTGTTTGGGGATAACGAAAAAAATGTATCTGGCAAGACTGTATTTGTCGAATAGTTCTATCATACATTTTCATATACCATTGGTGGCAACACTTTTTTCGTTGCGTGCCAAAAACAAACATATTTTTTTTTGAAAAAATCTGTTTCATTTTAATGCAATAATTCTGCAAAATAGTACTATTCGGTATTTTTTTTTTTTTTTTAGAAAAAGAGAAGCAAACACTCAGGAAATTCTTCCTATTAATTAATGTGTTGCTTTCTTTGGAAAGCGGATAGTGGAGAGATGAAAGGTGGTGCAAGATGAAGGGCTTCGAACATGGCAACATCTAAATAAAGAGAGGATCAGCAAAGAGTAGCAAATTATTCAGTAATGCTAATAATGTTACCAGTGTACAATAGGAGTCCGAAAAGACTCATAAAAGAGCATTTAAACTAGAGATGGGCACGTGGGTGAATTTTAACTCACACTCAAATGTGAACCACTCGAATGTGAACCTCCCAAATTAACGAAAACAAATAAAATGTTAAAATTACGTTAAAAAAGTCATTAAAGCCAGCAACATTTTTGCTGGGAGGAACCTTGCAGAAAATATGCTAATATCAGCATAACAACTAGTAAATTCAGCAAAATGTTTGCTTAATTTTCTAATTAAGTTACTGACTTTACAGCCTTTTTTTTTTTTGTTTGTAAGATAAATTGTGAATGTTTAAATCAAAATTTCTCTAAATATGAAATTTTGCTATTTATTTTGTACTTTGAAAATCCAAAAATATAAAATCGGTAGTGTCCGACCGAACACTTTTTTTATCGGTATTCGGTATTTTAAAGTGTTATTCATAAATTTGACAAATGGAAAAAATGTTTATTGGCTTATTAGAAGCGTTTTTAAGTGCCAAATTTAAAGAAAAGTCCGTACACTCAGAATATTCTTACAGTAATTACATGTAGGTCATTCATAGATTGTTTTAACTGCTATTGTAATCATTTTTCTTTGAGAACCTGAAAAACGACTAATTTAGACAGTCATATTAAAAAATAACTAAAAGTTATAGTTGTTTTGACTAACAGTAAAAGTTGTTTGGAGTAGTTATTTTAGTATTTTATTAAACAACTACCAAAACAGTAATTTTGCAAGTAAACAGTTAATTTTTTTTTTAGTTATTTAAAATTGAAGATTATGTCGAGTTTTTAAAAATGTTCGTTTATATATGTTATTATTGATATGTTCATAGTTTGCAAATGATAATTAGAAAATTTCGTTGTATCTCTAATGCATAAAAACGTCACAACTGGAATAACATTTGGAATTTTGATTTTAAAGTCGTTTTATGTTAATTGTTTTTTATTGTTTTGTTGGTCGTTTTTATGGTTTATACATTCATTTAAGGTTAGTTTTTTACTGCTTCGGTAGTCGTTTTTACTACCATTGTAGTTGTCTTTGCAATAGTTAAAAATGACTACATGGTCAGTCATTTTTGTGACAAATACAGTCATCGTCTTTTTGATTGCATTTGAAGTAATTTTAACTGTAATTTGTAGGCATTTTTACCTTCTTAATTTCCTGAGTGTAGTTAAGCAATGAATTCAATAATCGTTCGCCAAAATATCGACCAAAGCGGAAAAACTTCGGCGTCCGATTACTTAACTTTACAGCTGAACTTTGGCTTTTTCCATAATTTTTTATAGTCAGAATAGTTTTAAAACGGCTAAACAAATATGTTTTACATATCCAAGTTGGTCTGCATTGTCCCCAAATACCAAAAAACCGACAAAATATCGGTTTCAGCCAAAGTATTCCGTCGGACACTAAAAATCGGCGAGAAAAAAATAGTTGGTAAAATTTTACTCACGCAAAATTTTAACTCACGCCCATTCACTCACAAATAATTTTGAGATATAATTTTATATGAAACTATATGTTGCAACTGTATAAAGTATAGTATATAACTATATCAAAACGTTTTTTACTTCGGTTGCGATAAAATTTCGAAAAAATAAGCAAAATATACGAAAAATGGGATGATTTATATAAATATAAAAACAGCGATAATACAAAAACTGCAAATGGGAAAAAAATGTCAGATTTGGGTTCTGCGTAGCTAACTCTATAAAAAACATGTGTTTCAATGGCAGGTTTTTCGCCCTGTTGAGTAGTGTAATTAGTTTATTATTTAGCTACTATTTTCGGAATCTAAATACTTATTTTACTTGTTATACTGATTCCTAATCTGTTTTTTTTTTCTACAGAGATAATTTTTATTGTTTTTTTTTTCTTAATTACTTAATGATTTTAATATATTTTTTCCACAACTGTCAGTTTTTTATCTCGAAAGCTAAAAAAAATATCTATATGTATAAAAGAATAACGTTACTCCCTCACTGACTGACGGACCGACTGAATGACTGATTCAACATCGCCCAGCCTATATCGCAGTAGCTAGGAACTTGAAATTTGGCATGGAGGTCCATCGTCCAGCGTAGACGTCCGCTAAGACGGGATTTTAGAAATTCTTACGCGAAGGGGCTATAAGGGGAAAGTCTCCCTCTTGGCGGCCTTAACAAACCCCTTGGGATAGAAAGTTTAAAATTTCAATATGTGTTTTTCCGGGTATGACCGAACCCCCCGGAATGGTAGTTTTCGGAATCGTGCCCAGAAACGTGGTAAAATATGGGTTAATAGGGGGAAAGTCTACCCCTTTTGCGGCCTGGCCAAACCTCCGAAGCAAGAAACTTGAAATTTGGTATATGGGTTCCTTTATCACTTTATGGGTATCTTAATGTTTGGTGAGTGGGTACTTTATTTGTATTGACGGGATTTCTGGCAATTCACACAGTCTCCACAATGGCGGCCTGCAAACCCCCTTTGGTCAATTAAAATATTGAAAATTAAAATATATGTTTCTTCGAATATGAACTAGCTCTTCTATATAATTTTTAGTTTTCTGGCCAGGAACGTGGTAAAAATAGGGGTTAACGTAGGTAAACCCCTCCCCTTGGCGGCCTTGTTAAACCAGCGAAGCTAGGAATTTAAAATTTGGTATCCTTATCATCTGTATTGACGGTATTTTTGGAAATTTCCAGGAGGAGAGGTAAAAAGAGTAAAATCTCAACTATTTGCTTAATCAGGACAGACATCTGTGTAGAGCAGAATTTTGAAAATTCGGTATGTGGGTAATTAATATGAGCAAAAATGGTAAATGTTCCCCCTTTGCGGCCTGCCCAAACACCTTTGGAACTTAAAATGTATACCCAGGGTCGTGGCAAAAATAGGGGTTAAAGTATGTAAATCTATCCCTTCTTTAACCGCTCAAGGGAGGATCATGAAATATGGTATGCACGTTCCTAATTCCTCGTAGATATCCCCTTAGAAGAGATTTTTTAAAGGAGTGTATTCTGCCAATTGATGGCCTGGCAAACCGCTTAAGAGGCGTACTTGAAATTTGATGTGTGGGTCTTTAATGTCTAAAAGTTTTAACTTTCAATCATATGTTCTTTGTAGTTTGCCTAAATTACTGTAAGGTTTTTTTAGAATTTTCACGAGGAACGTAATAAAAAATATTGGAAAAAATAAAATTGAATAAGTTTGTTCTTCCATTTCCTTAGACGGGATTTTTGGAAATTCTTGCTAGGAGGGGTGAAAAGTATACCCACTGATTTCATGCCTACACCTTTTAGTAAGAATCCTAAATTTGAAATAAATTATTCACTGATAAGTAATGACTTAAAAATGTTTACAGGAAGGGACAAAATTAGGAAGTCTTTCACCTTAACGACCTGCATAAACGATTTAGGCAAAAAGTCTGAAATTTCAAATCTTTTTTTTTTGAGGTATCGGTTAATTTCTTAAATATATATTTTGGTTGCTTTTAAAATCTTGATACAATATAAATGGGGTTTAAAAGAAAGACCTATGGAATTACATTATGGTAGAAATCTGAAACCTAAAATCACAAAAACATCTACTTAAAAGAGATAAACTTATTTATTGAAACAAATTCCTTAAAAAATAATTAATTTTCCAACCTAATATATTCCGATATACAAAACTACCGGTAACGAAGTATCGGGCTTTTAAGCTCGTATGAATATAAACAAAAAAAAAACAGACAAATATTGATTTTTTTATTTTGCCAAATAATGGCAGTTAAAACCAAACAGATGTTGAAAATATGGAAATTTTGCAACAACAGCAGCAAAACAAAAAAAAAAAAACTATAAAATATTTATAATTCATTTTGTTTTCTTGTATTTACTTGAACATACAAATATGTATGACGATTCAAAATAATAAAATTGAAATAAAATTTTAAAGAATATTAAAATGTCCTTGACTTAACGACATTCTCTTTTTTTTTTTTGTTTTTGTTCAAGAAAAATAAACAAATAAAAACTCATCATTAATGTAGAGAAACTAATTGGGGGTCGGTGTAATGTATGTAGTAAATACGTTTAGTGTAATTAACTTTTTTTAACTCTAGCTAATAGCCTGTATATGCCGGGCTGCCATATGATTTTGGTAAATTATCGGTCAATTTGAATGAAAAAAATCTAAATTTTTATTAATTTTTAACGAATTATCTAGAAAAAAACAACAAAGTTTATAAATTACTAGCTGACCCGACAAACGTTGTTTTGCCTTCACATTTTATTTTAATTGAAAGTCTGGTACCGCTACAAAGTCGTGGTGGATTGATATTTCGAAGAAGAATGTACCCGTATCCAAGCAATACTGTGTAACAAAGCAAAAATTTTTGATATTCACACAATTTATATGAAAATGACTAATGTTCAGAAAATCACCACATCTCGACCAAACGAAAATATTTTTAAGCAATTTTTTTTATAAACCATCCTCATTGCATGTTCTACAAAACGCATTCAGCCATTTTTTATTTTATGCAGCCGTTCTCGAGTTATGGAGTGACAATCAAAATGTGCACTTCTTATTATATATTTATTTATAAATTATTTGAGAAAAAATTCTGGAACTAAGCGCATTTTTTTAAAAAACTATTTCAGACACTTTGATTAAAAAAACATTCTGTGAGCAAACAAATATATTACTAAAATTTTAAATTTTTATATGAAAGTGGTTCAGCTCCTTTTTTGATTCAAAATTTACTCAAAAGAAGTTATCTATAAAAAAGTCTATAGGCTTAAATCTAAATCCTTTTGTAGAGCCTTTTTTGAATTGTTCACAATATGTTAGAATTCAATAATATTTCTTAGTCAATACTGAATTCATAATTTTCTTCAAAAATTTTGTACTTTTTATGATTCTTTTTAGAAAACTCATATTTACGTCCAAAAATTAGTAATTTTTTGACAATAAAATTTTTAAAATTTTAAAAATATGTTTAAAGATTGTCTCAAAAAAGTAACCAAATTTTGCATGCTGGGAATGTTTGTTTGTAAGTCATTTTGAAAAATGTTCAATCTACGAGGGCGGATCAATAAGTCCGTGACTTTGCGAACTTCCCTCGTAGTTATATGAAATGCAACACTGCTCCCATCAAGTACCACCTGTTTATAGACTACTTTCAAATTTTGAGCAAGTTCCGTCATTTACTTTGCGTTTATAAGCTGTTCAAAACATACAACATAGTGGATGTTTTTAAAAAAGGAAAAAAGTGAGTTGCGAGTGCTCATTAAACATTAATTTTTGCGAAAAAAAAACCTTCAATCAAACCAAGGAAAAGCTTGATAATTACTTAATATTTAAAATCGATTTCAATGTTAAAAAAGTGTTTTACTGACTTTCGTTGTGGTCGCACAAATACAAATGACGCTGAACGTTCTGGACGGCCAATTGAGGTCAATACACCCGAAAATGTCGAAAAAATCCACGATATGGCGTTGGCCGATCGAAGAGTAAAAGTGCGTTAGATTGTTGATGCCATAGGTATTTTATATGGCAGTGTGGTTTCGATTTTAAATGACCAGCTGGGTTTAAGAAAGCTGCCTGCAAGATGGTTGCCGCATTTGCTCTCAATTAACCATAAACGTAATCGTGTGACAAATTCAAAGGATTGTTTGGAGTTGTTTATCAGCAATTCGAATGAGTTTTTGCGGCGTTTTGTAGCCGTGGATGAAACATGGATCCATTACAACATTCCGGAGACCAAGCAGCAATATAAACAATAGATTTCGTGAACCGGCTCCGAAGAAGGCCAAGGTAAGTTTGTCGACCAATAAGGTAATGACATCAGTTTTTTTGGGATGCACGCGGGATAATCCACATCGATTACCTTCACAAGGGAAAACCAATAAACGGCGAATATTATGCCAACTTATTGGACCGTTTTAACGAGGATTAAAAAAAAACGACCCCGTATGGCCAAGAAAAAATTTCTTTTTCATCAAGATAATGCACGGGTGCACACGTGTGCAGTCTCAATGACAAAATTCCATGAATTGGGCTAGGAATTGGTACCTCATCCGCCATATTCTCCGGATTTAGCCCCCAGTGACTATTTCCTATTTCCAAACCTAAAGAAATGGCTCGGTGTAAAGAGATTTAGCTCCAACGATGAAATTATTGATCAAACAAATGCCTATTTTATGGACCTCGAAAAATCCTAATTTTTGGAAGAGATACAAAATTGGAGAAACGTTGGACTAAGTGTATTGAGCAAAAAGGAGATTATGTTTGAAAAATATTTGTTTTTTTTTTTGCAAAAAAATGTCAATTATAGTTCAATATTGTGAATTGAAAAAATTTTAACTTTGACCTCAAAGGTTACAGTTATCCGATTAGGATTAAATTTTCACCATGTAAGTGGCACAATAATTTGTATTGCCACCCTAATGTACATAAAACATTTTTATTTCATACTTATCTTAAATCGAACCAAAAAAAGAAAGAAAAAAATGCATTAAAGAGTGAAAAAAATAAAATTTTCGTTTATCAAATTTTATACCAAAACAAGGAAACAAGTTAGTGTGGTCAATAAAGTGTTTTTTTTTAATGCATTCATTATGAAGACAATGTTCCGTTTCCAACCCAGTGCGTATAAGCGCATATATTTATTTGTAAATATTGTTATCCAGAGTTAGCAAATAAATATTTGAAAAAAATTAATAGATGGAATTTTTCAATAGGACTTTTTTCAAAAATTATATAAAAATATAAAAAAAAAAATATAGTTTTGAATTTTGTATTATATTTTGACATTTACATATATTAAATTGTTGTCATTACACTTAGGGGAAAAAGTTTTATCGTACTGGAGAAAATGTTTCATAAATCGTTTGTCATCAGTTATTTATCACATTTATGAAGCTTTCACAGATATGATGAAGAGTTTCATACAAACTTATGTTTAATGTTTCATAAATCTTCATCATTTCATAAAAAAGTTTCGTAAACCTTGTGTATTTTTGTTTGTTTTCCTATCAATTGAAATTCAGCATTTCCATTTGAAATTTAGAGCCATCAAGAGAAATTAAGAATTTTCATTTGGATTTTAAGAAAATTAATTTGTAATTTAGGGTTTCTATTTAAAATTCAGCAACTATCATAACAACAATTGTGGCAGAATTTCAAATCAGTTGATTGTGTTCTAAATTTTGCTTGGAATTTTGTGAATAAATATTTAATTTTTATAAATTTTTTATAAATAGCCAAAACCGACAAATTACTTTTCTTTGGTTTTTAAAATAACAAATTTTCCGATTTTTTTAGTTTTTGACAAATTTTTTTCAGATTTTATTCGATTTAAAAATTTTTGGTTTAACGGTCACTTTGATGACCTTAAAATGAAAAAATTCCGAATTTCACATTAATACTTTTACTGAAGTTAAAGAAGTTTTTAAATTTGGAAAATTTTGAATTTTTACATTTAAGATCATCAAAAGTAAATAATTTGTAATAATTTGATCCACAAATAACTTTTTTTAGTAGTCTGGAACTCTTGAGTAGTAAATTATACGGTTTTGCGAAAATATGGCACAAAAATAAAATAAAAATATTTATATTTTATCCATTTTAGACTTCCCGTACACCTTCAAAAAAAACAGAAAATTTTCTTTAAAGTTTACAAAAATGTTCAAATATAAGATGGTCTTCGTTCGGGCTTATGGGTTTTCTCCTACAGTATTTACAAAGCTCGGCTTTGCTGAGGTAAGTTTTTCTGTGTAACAATCATATATAAATAACACAGGCCGACAAAATTTTATGAAATTTAAAGGTTTTAGACGTGCTGAATCAGAATAGCCCTATCATGTCAGGTTTTCGATATATTCTAACCTCAATGTGCAAAAGACGCGTTTTTTGGGTACATTTGAGGTCCTGTAACTTCCAAAAAATATATCGTTACGGTATTTAAAGTGTTACTCTTCCAAAATCCATTTTGAATTTTCAAAAAGTCTTCATTTGTCACTGACAAGCAGTGAGTGATACGCAGTGCTTAACACTTCAATATTTGCGTCTGTACTCGTGTTGCCCTTGCAATGGGTTAAGGGTGCTAACTCAGTAAGTTCAACAGACGACTTCTCAGTGACAAATGAAGATTTTTTTAAATTTCAAAATGGATTTTGTAGGGGAGGAGTACCACTTTTATATACCGTAACGATCTTTTGAAAAAAAAAACTTATAGGACCCCAAAAACCGTGTTTTTTGCACATTTAAGTTAGAATATCTCGAAAAACAGTCGTAATAGGGTTATTCTTTGGTAAGATTCGCATTCAGCACTTCTAAAACCTTCGGGAAAGTATAGTCTGATTCATGGTTAGAAAACCTTGTCGGCCTGTGGGCTTAGGGGTCTTCTTCTCCAATATGACCAAAGCACGGCTTCATCCATATATATGTATATATATATTAGGCCGGGTCGATTTGTGGGGAGGCAAAAAAATCGCCCAAAGCTCAGTGAAAATCGTATTCTAGGGATCAAAATAAGAAACTTTGCGGAATTAACCATACCTCTAAAACGAATTCTACTACCCCGAAACTGTTGACTTTTGTCCCGTAGGGTCAAGTTTTGAAAAATCCCACTTTGACCCATGTAGAGTGCCCCAATCGAGTCCAAATGTATGACCGACCCCCACTAACTTTGAAGGGCCGATCCACCCATGCTCGTGGCACACCCCCCTGGAACTCCCCTGGGGGGTTCCCCATACAAACATTTCAAAAAATCTCCATTTTTGGCACTTTATTTTATTATTTTTTATTTATTTTATTTATTTTTAATATTTTATTTATTTTTTCTCTTTAGAAATTTATTTAGTCAGAACATATGTAAATGAAAAAATTAATTTAACTTAGTAATAGAAAAGAAAAGATAAAATTACTGTTTGAAGTCTTTTTTGCTTTCAAGTCTGGGCAATTTCGCACGGCTTTCTAACGTCGTCGCCATAACAGCCTCTACATTTTCCGGTATAACTCGTTTGGAAACGCTAGCTAGCAATTGAACGTGTCGTTCTGTTCCTTGTATGTGTGATGGAATTTTTGGATCATTAAACGGTGGATCATCTTGATTTAAATATTCTTTCAAAGTATCGTATGGAATGCTTCGAGTGAATGGTGGTTCAAATACGTCATTTATGTCATTCATATTGATCATTTCCGTGTAACTTGTGCAATAAAAGTTTATATCTGGTTTTTTATAAGCTCTAAGTCCCGTTGGGTCGTCAACATCGGTTCGATAGCGTAGAATTATCTTGATAGCACAGTCGCGCTTTTCTTTGCTATCATCAAACAACATTGATAACAAGATATTTTCCGAATGCGCATAATATGAATTATCTGTAATTACTTTATTGACAATTTTGCGTAAACGAGGTTCTAGAAATCTTGACCAACTAATGAATTTGAAAAATAATCTACTACCGTACACGACAGAGCTGTAATACTTAATATTGAAGTACATTGGCACATAACATGTAATTATAAATTCAACCAGTATTCTTAAATTTGCATCTGGATTTTCCGTTGTCACATATAATCGTAATAGTCTAGCGGCCTTGGTGAGCCACCGAGAATGTACAATTTTCCCTGGTTTGATGTTAGCCAGATCCACTGAAACCACGCCGCTAGAAATTGCATGGGCCATGTCGTATAAGTACTTGGAATCGGTGGAAAATTCAATTTTTTCTGGAGCAGGGGGCATATTTTTCAACTCAATTTTCTGAAAGCCGTCCACCACCTGAAAATATATAAAAATAAAGCAATTAAAAACGGTTGACAATTATAATAAATGAGTGATAGCAATAACTTACCGGAAGAGTTTCACAAGTTTCGATTTGACGGCTCAATTTTCCGGTTGCCGATCTTGGTCCAGTGCTGGTTGATTTATCCAAAGCTTCAAACAAATGCCGAAACGGAAGTTCGTTGAAGTGTAGAAGGCAAACGAACCAATGCAATGGTCTTTTTAACAGCAATTCGAATCGTCGTATAATTCCACCGTGTGGGCCAGTGTTTGTTGGCTCACCGTCAACGCATATGCCAATTAATTCATTCAGTGATATATTTTTATCGTTAAAAAAATCATTTAATTTGGTTGTTTTGTATTCAGCGGTTTCATGTTCCAGTCTTACGTAACCAATCAATTCAGAATTCGGTTCTCTCAAAATAACAAGATGAGGTTCTTTTACCATCCTAGTATGATACTTCTCATCAATTGCATCTCTCGTTAAAGTATCATCTTTTCTGCCATCGAATGAAAATGCTAACAAATTGGTATCATCTAACCGTTTGCGAAGCACTTCTTGTCTGCATTTCTCTTTTTCTCGGCGAACTTTCGATTTATCCATGATGAGAGGTTTGCCATGGGTATCTTTCATTTTAAAATCTTGGAAAAGAGCGGTTCCCATTGCTGATGCTACTCTATCAGGCACACCAAATCTGTCACATACCAAGGCAAAGTTAAAACAATCGTATCTCTGTGTGTATTGTGAACTTGTGCTTATATCCAAATCTTCTTGAACCGGTGGCGGTGCGTATGTTGAATCATCGGGATCTTGGTATGTTGGCATTGATGACATAGACGTTGCTCCTTGCTCTTCAATTTCCATCGCAAATCCATCCATTGTTAGTCTTCTCTGATTATGTTGATCGTGCATAAACTCTTTGAGGCGTTCGGGAACCAAACCGCATGCACATGGAGCTGCCTTCAAATCGCATTTACATGTTCCAATGAAAAAAATTGTTTCCAGAGATTTTACATACTCTGTAAATTCTTGGTGTTTGTTTCTATTCTTGATTTGCTCTTGATATTTGACAAGCAATCTATTCAATTTATTATATACACTTTTTTTCAGCATTATTTCCATACCAAGTTTTTTCCAAATTCCAATCAACTTATCTTGTACTTGAATAGTGAATGATTTATAGAGCAATTTTTTTTGTTCGCTCAAGTAAAAATAATATCTCAAAATATCCAGATGGGTTGGTAAATTAAGATCAGTCAAATCAGTAGACACACCAAAAACAGTAACATCATGCCTGGGTATATGACTCATTGGGTTTTCGATAGTTGTTGATGTTGTTATTGCTTCATCTTGCGGTGTAAAGGATGGTGGATTCATTGTAAACTTTTTGATTTGGAATGATTTTTTTTTTTTAAATATTTTTTTATCTGAAATTAGAACTTCACACTTTGAGTTCTTCACAACGACTTAATGCATTCACAAAAACTGTTGCGTTATATATGGTCTACGAGGTAATAAAAATGAAATGGTAATTTTAATTCTACCTGTAACCGATTTTGTTGTTAAAACTGCCCATTAAATACTTACATGTAAATTAAAAGTTAATCTGACCACAAAATCTGTTAAGCAAGTGCGCCTTTTATTACTTCTGGAAAATCCTTTATGATAATTTTATGCTCAATTCTACCTGTAACCGATTTTGTTGTCAAAACTGCCCATAAAATACTACATGTAAATTAAACGTTAATCTGACCACAAATACTGTTAAGCAAGTGCGCCTTTTATTACTTCTGGAAAATCCTTTATGATAATTTTATGCTTTCTGTTAAGCAAGTGCGCCTTTTATTACTTCTGGAAAATCCTTTATGATAATTTTATGCTCAATTCTACCTGTAACCGATTTTGCTTAAGTAAGTTTACGACATGCAGCTGTGTCTTGTGGTGGCTTAAAAAACCCACACAACCTATTTTACGACCTGCAACAGAACGACACGTTCAATTGCTAGCTAGCGTTTCCAAACGAGTTATACCGGAAAATGTAGAGGCTGTTATGGCGACGACATAAGAGAGCCGTGCGAAATTGCCCAGACTTGAAAGCAAAAAAGACTTCAAACAGTAATTTTTTTTATTTCTTTTCTATTACTAAGTTAAATTATTTTTTTCATTTACATATGTTCTGACTAAATAAATTTCTAAAGAGAAAAAATAAATAAAATATTAAAAATAAATAAAATAAATAAAAATAATAAAATAAAGTGCCAAAATGGAGATTTTTTGAAATGTTTGTATGGGGAACCCCCCAGGGGAGTTCCAGGGGGGTGTGCCACGAGCATGGGTGGATCGGCCCTTCAAAGTTAGTGGGGGTCGGTCATACATTTGGACTCGATTGGGGCACTCTACATGGGTCAAAGTGGGATTTTTCAAAACTTGACCCTACGGGACAAAAGTCAACAGTTTCGGGGTAGTAGAATTCGTTTTAGAGGTATGGTTAATTCCGCAAAGTTTCTTATTTTGATCCCTAGAATACGATTTTCACTGAGCTTTGGGCGATTATTAAATCGACCCCGCCCTAATATATATATATATATATATAGATATGGCTTTGCTGAGCAATGGTTAATGAGTAACCAGCCTTCGGCAAGTTTTCCTCAGGGATTTTCTCCTACAGTATTTCCAAAGCCCGGCTTCGCTGAGAAGTTTTTTTGCAACAGTTTTTATGAATAACATTACTTAAATCCGGCGAGCGAAGCAAGAGCTTCGAATATCAGTCATATCCTGAAAGAAAAAATCGCGCGATTTTTAATTTTTTTATTTTTTTTTTATTTATAATTTTCGGCGCTCTTGTAATAATGGTTTGCAATGGGTTAATTAATGTATTTGGCGATATGAGCCAAAATATTTTAGGGTGCATTTTTGAAACTAAAGCATATAATAGAGAATTTTTGGACAAAATTATTTCCATTACCAAGACATAACCACACTCGAAAAAATATTTTTTTTTTCTGCTCCTATTTAAGAAGATATTGCGATTTTCGATTTTTGGAAAAAGCGAAATTAGGCGAAAAAGTATATTGTTCAAACTTCAACGCTTTGCTATTTCTACTTTATGTCTTCCTTCTGCCAAATTTCATAAAATCAGTCTATTAGTTTATAAGTTAAGACGATGTCCTTTAAAGGAATCCTGATAAAATCCTGCGAGTCCTGTGAGTGGACTGAAGTAAGGAATTATTATTAAAGACAAAGCTTCAATCTTACTTATATTTTATTATAAAGAGTTTTTAGTCAACTTAAATTGGTTTTTTAGATTTTTGAAAACTATTTTTTTTTTTAATAATTAGTTTTTTAAAAACGGACTTTTATAATTTGACGTTTAATGAGTTAATGGAACTTAAAGTATTATATCTCAAATGAAATGTGCTTCAATTAGCTCTTAAATGATTTGTATTTTGTTTCGATCCTATGACAAATGTCGAAGATACAAGCATTTAAAATCCAAACTTTGGAGGGTCCATAACTCGGGAACTGGAGATTCCCGACAAAATAAAATGTATTTTTGAGCTCTGCATTAAAAGTTCTATTGATCTTGAAAATTTGCAATTAATCCGAGTTATGCCCGTAAGCTACAGTCTAACCAAAATAAAGTTTTTTAAAAAGTCTGTACTTACATATAAAAAATATTTGATAATTAATTAAAATTTTTTGCCGTTTTTTTGTAATTCTTTAGCTTTTTTGCAATTATTTAGCTTTTTTATATTTTTAAAAGTTGACATCACTAAAAACAAGTATAATCAAGTTAAAAAAAAAAACCAAAAATTTTCTCTTTCTTATTTTTGTTATTGCAAAATATTTTGTATAAATATAGCCGAGACACAATATCCACTTTCTTTTTATCTATGAATTAAAAACAAGATTTTTCCTTAATCAATTTTTTTATATGTTTTTTATTTAGTAAACCAAATTTTTTTTAATTAATTATATTTAAGTTTTGCAAAACTTCTTAAACTCGTTTTATTGCATGGAAAACAACAACGACAATAACAAGTCACATATTTATTTTTTTTAAATTACCTTTCGCTAAATGGAAAAAACGTTTATTTCGTGTTGACTTGCTGCTTCTTTTTTCATTTAATTTATTATTTTAGTTTAAATATTTGGGCTAAAAACACTACCACTTTTTTTGAGAATTTATGATATTTTTTTTTTTTGTAGTATATGATTGCGTTTGAAGGCTTTTTTTGTATTTGTCACACCCGTTAGCAAGAAAAATTAATTAACTTTTTATAACACTTTTTTCGTTAAGTAACCACTTTAATTTATATTTAATATATTCTTTTAACACCTAAAATATTCGTTAGTTTTTCACTTTTAAGTTTTTTTTTTTAATTACCAAGTATTAATTCAATTTTTCTTTTATTGTATAGAGAAAAATTAGTAAAACTTTTTTTGTTGTTTTTTTATTTTATATTGTGTGAAAATTACTTTCTTTCCGCGTTATCTATTACTAACGTCGTTTTCCTCCGGCTTCTGCGTACGAAATAAAATGTTTAGTAGAATACTAAAAAATACTACTCTGCTGTTTAGATAATAGAACAGAGTTGCATGATACTAGTATTACCTACAGAGTAGTATTTTATAGTATTTTTTTGTGGTTGGTACATTTTTTAAATGAAATGGATTATAGTGCGTTTAGACAGAGGAATTAATCTACTCGATTGAAGTTAATGGACTTTTTTAGTTATCTTCGTATTCATAACCATTTTTTGAGTTTAACTTGACAGTTTTGTCATTATAAAATACAAAGTTAGCGTCGACAGCGATCCGGCATAAGATGACCAAGGAAACTGTCGGTGTTGGGAAAAATTTTATTGACAAAATGTTGTTGCACCCAAAAAATAAAAAGGAAAATGGTATTCAAAAACAGGACGTAAGTTTACCAAGTACACTAGGAGCTTTTAAACTAATAATTATATCTACAAAAATTTGTGAATTACCTTGGGGAAAAAATTGTAAGGATTAAATAATTTTACACACAAAGAAATTTTCCCAGTTTTCGAAAAACATTTCATAATTTATAAAAATTTGATAATAAAAAGTATGGGAATTATTTCAAATAGGTATGTATTTGTGCGCAAACAAAATTTCATTTGATTTTAATGAATTTTTATTTTATTGGATTTCTTTATAACGTTTTCTTAAAGACATCGTCGTATATCACATAAAACCCACATATGGATAGTTTACAACGCCTTTAAAATATAAATGTCAGTAGTTTTATATTACAACTTTTTGCCGAAGTTGTTTGTATAAATTGTGGAAACACTTTTTAAGTTGTATTCGTTATACGCTATTTCACAATTACTATTAACGTTATAACCCGAATGACATGTAGTTAATTTAAAAAAATTCTCAGTGTAACTGCAACTAAGATTGTTTTTTTATGAATCAGCACAAAACAACTAATCCAGATCGAAAAAAAAGTTTCATCTTAAATACAAAATCAGATCTCATTTGATATAAATCGATATTTATTCTTATCCAAGTTTATCTCAAAATTTTGGTATCCACTAATATCCAATTAGATCTCTCCAATATATTGCCGGATTAAGTTAGATCAAAATTGATCTCAAAACTGAGGCATCCAAATATATATACTTTTATATCCTTATGGATCGCAAAATATCCAGTGGAATGAATCTACTTGGATCTAATAGATCCAAAAAGATAAGTAATTTTAAGTGGATAGATGGTGATATTTTGAGATTAAATTGGATTTACTTATATCCCATGACATACATATATTATATTTCTCAAAATAATAAAAATAATTTAAAGAAATATAGTTTGAACATCTGCGCATATATAATATTATGTCATATGCGCACGGAAAATATTAATGATGTTGGACCATATATAATCATATCTTAAACTAAATTGTTAATCCTAATGTCATATACAATTATATCTTGAATTGCATTATTCATATGACACCATATATAAGCATATCATATATAACACATAAAAATATTTTTTATAAGACAGCATATATTATTATATCTTATGTTACCATATATGATTACATATTATGTTATATAGGAGTATGTATTATTATATAAGACAATAGATCTGTCATATCTTATTATGTATAGCATATATGGAAGTGCTGGTAAATTCGGTTACTTTTCAATACAACTCGATATTTTTAATTTGGATACTGAATACTACTCGACACTTTTTATTGTTTTCAAATTTAAAATTTACTTTATTACCATTTTTTTAATTTTCCCTTCTAGTGAAAATTCAAATTTTAGATATATATTTTTAAACATTTTTACAAACTATTCAACATTCTTTTATAGTTTTTCAACTGTTTTTTTTTTTATTTTTCACCTTTGACTTTTTCGTCCAGCAGAGTTGTATTTAAGTGCTAATTATTTTAGCATTTTTGTATTGCTTCTGTCTCCAAAATACAACTCTGAAAATATGAAGTAATTAATTTTAAGTATCGAGTACCAACAAAAAAGAAAAAAGTGGGTATCGATATATGATACCCACTATTCATTCTTTTACCAGCACTAATATATGCTTAATATCTTATTTTATAACGGTTAATATTTACCAATTTATCGTAACATATATAAGACATAAGAAATATATGAAATAGTATATATAAATATGCATGACACCATATATAATCACATATTATTACATATTTTAAGAGGAAACCCCATAAGACCATATATAATTTTTTTTACTCGGGTTATGATACAACAGAATAATATTTTTTTATTAAAAAACAGTAGTTTATAAAAATTTTTATTGTTATTTCAAAATTCTTGTAGTAAAAAATTGTCAGTTATTTGTAAGGCATTGTTAGTTATGTGTTAGTTGTTTTGCAACAGTTAAAAACAACTACGTTTTTAGTTATTTTAACGGTAATTACCTTTGTAGCCTTTTTAACTGAAATTACAGTTGTTTTAACTATCATTTTCTGTAGATTCTACTGCCAAACTTTTTTGAGTGTATTAAGAAAACTATTGATCAGCGAGTTAGAGAATATAAAACATACGATAATATACAAAATGCGGAAAAAAATTATTTGAAATCCATACTTATTCGACGATTTCGGAAATAAAACAAAATTAGAAATTTTTTAAAGATAACGGTTACAACACAAAACTCTATTGTGAATAATTATCCTAGACACAAAACATATTAACATTTTACATTATTTCAATGTTGCCAATTCGGCGACGTTCTTATCTGATGTAGCGATTTTAATTTGCCACTAATATGCCAACGTTTTCTTCAAATGATGTTTTGCAGCAAGGTTGGTAATCGAAACAAACAACGATTCGTTTTTAGCGTTTTTAATTTGCCACTAATGGGAAATTTGATTTTTAAATGAAGGGTGTTAACCACCTATATATACTATACCCCAGAATTGAGGGTATAAGAGGTCATAAGAGAGTTTACAAAAATGTTACAATTCAGATCACCATTACTTTGTAAAATGGATAAGGGAAGACAACGTGTACATTAGGTATGGGATAGTGGATAGAACGCCTTTTTGTGAAATTTTGTAAAATTTGGTCCCACCGAGTCAAGTGTACCGACCCTAATATTTGTTCAACCCCAACATTTTACTCCTCTAGGGGAAAAGTTATAGCGGTGGGAGCATATTTTAGATATTTGTTTTTGTATGGGGCCCTTAGTGAGTAGAGATAGGGGGTACGTATGTTCTCATAAGGTAGTGTATAAAGGGGTAGGTAGGTTCGGGAAAAATGGTGGGTGATACAAATTAATTTTACCCCTCTAGGGACGACTCCGAGACAGTTTTATGGATTTTTCCAATTTATCCCCATCATTGACATTGACGAGGAGGCACTTACCCTTACTGCACCTCCCCCATTTTTTGGCTCATTCATTTTTATTACGAACCGCACAAAACATGGGGTCTAACGAATACAAATGTTGATACTAAGAATCTCAATACAACACTATCGCATACCTAGTGTACATCCGCATTGATATTTTTAAGCAAGGTTGGCAACCAAATCGAATAACGGTATTGGTACAGTTTACGGTATTTCATTCCTATCGTTATTGGAATTATGGAAGAATTGTTAAAATTGTTATTTGATAAGCGAACGACATTAACACGATACGAGTATTTATCAATATATGCCGTCAAATTAATTTCCAGTTTTGGATAATTTGTATTAAAAATTTATATTTTTTGATTAAAACCAAAAAAAAACTCATCTTTTTAAAACCGATTTGAAACCGTTATGATGCCGATGCTAAACGCTTGTGGTATACCATTATTTAAAAAGGATAACGGTACAGTAAAGGTATCGGTTGAAAATAACTTTTTTTTAGTTAAAGGACAATTCACACGCTGGCTTTACATATTTTTACCAAGTATTGGGGATATGAATTGTTAAATTTAAGACAACGTGTGCATACGCAGTAAAAATTGTTAAATTATTGTAAATTTTATTTTAAAATTGACATTTTGAATCCCCAATAGTCATCAATAGTAATATTATGATATATACAGTAAAACTCGCTTAAGATGTGCCCTCGGTTAAGACGAACCCTCGGTTAATACGAACTAATTTAAAATGTCCCGACGTTTTGGCAACAATTTTCGTATAAAATACATCTTTTAATACGCACTCGGTTAATACGAACCCTCGGTTACTACAACCTGTTTTAAGCAGTCCCAAAAACTCGTTTTCATACATATTACCATGCTTAGAACACTCTTTATCCGTTTAATGGGATATACCTAATATGAATTCCATATCCGTGGATGACTTTCTAAATATAGATGCTAATGTTTTGACGTCACATACTTTATCAGATGAAGAAATATTGGAAATTGTTAATCCTTCCGGTGTTGAAAATTTGTCAAGTGATATATTCGAACAAAATCGTGTGCCGAAGAAGCTGACAATCACATTTTGGTAATAGAGAAACTTATAACGAATGAAATCGTTAATTCAGTCATCCAGAAAAAAATAACAGATTTTTTTTTTTTTTTAATAAAGAATTTTAATTGAATTTTTAATTGTGAATGCATGAAATGCTAATTTTCTTTTTTATTTATGTAAAAATCTTGTTTTTAATATATACATATTTTTTATCGTTAAAAAAACCCGCTTAATACGAACCTCGCTTAAGGCGAACTAGGTTTTTTTGGTCCCTCGGAGTGCGTCTTAACCGTGTTTTACTGTAAATATACTTTGTATCAGTGAAAGTGCCATATTTTTTTAATCTAGCGCAAAAACAGCTTAATGTTCATCTGGTGATTTTATTGTGACTTTTAGTTCTGATCCAGCCAATATTTTAAAATAGTTGACATCACTGTATGTAAAGCACACTTTTTTAGCATGTGAAACAAAGACCACAAATTATTTCTCTCTATTGTTGTCTTACTCTCATACACACTATTTACTATGAAAAATCAAATTAGTTTAAAACAACTAGAAAGTTTCTTCAGTTTATAAATTGTTCTACGCGTATTCGGTTGTGTGGTCGTAAAAAAATAAATATATAAAGTGAAAAATAGTGAATTTTTGTGGCAAATAAAAATTAAGAAAAAAAAAGAATCCGACACACACACGTATTGAATCAATGTATAGGAGAAAAATCATTAAAATTAAAGAAAATTTTTTTTTATCATTAAATGCTGAAAATTTTTGCAAAAAGTAATAGTTTTTTTAAAAAAAGTGTAATAATTTTAGTTTTAAGTAAAATAAATTAAGGAAAAAGTGAAATAGTGTGAAATTAAAATTTAAACGCAATACAAAAAATTTTTTCCAACTGATACTAAAAGAGGAGTGTGTATTGAAGAAGCAAAACCGTAAAAGAAAAAAATAAGTGTACGAAAAAAAGTCGGCAACCTTTTAGGCATACAGAGAAGGCAAGAAGTAAGATGAAACACAATATTTAAAGTAGACAGAAAAAAATACTTAAAAAACGATCAAAAAAAAAATATAAAACAATTGGAGTGTTAATAAAAACTATTGTTTGAAACGACAAAAATTAAAAGGGCGTAATAAATAAAGAGAATTTGATAAAAAAGAATTTGAAAAATAAAGAAAACTCACAAAAATTTAAATGTGTATTTTTGCGATTCTAATTAAACTATTTTAAAAAGTTTTTACTAAAATGAAAATTAAAAAAAAATTGATTGCAGAAAAATTTCACTTCGATTTTTTCAATCAAACGGGAAATGAAAATATACCAAATTTTTCAATTTTCTATTATACACAATTGTTTCTCTCTTCGCACCTATAAATACTTAATGAAAACATATGTTTTTATAATATTCTAGTCCAACTCTTCTCTTGTTGGTATATTATGTTTCACTCTTCTATTGTATTCTTTGACAAATATAAACAAATTTGGAATGGTACCATGTTATATAAACATCTCTTTCTTTATTACATTAGTGCTGATAACAATGTACAAAAGTATATTTTAGATAAGTTCATTTTTAAAATCGCTCTGTTCACAGTAGTTTTTGTGGTACAATTTAATTAAACCAAAAACAGATACCAGAGCTTCGAAAATTTTATTTAAATCTAATGAATTCTTTCTGTAATAATTCTAATAACTTTAATTAGTTTAACATTTTCGGCGACCCACGATTCCCGAGTTATGGACCAATAAGGTTTGGATTTTAATTAATTATATCTTAAGTATTTGTAATCGGATTGTAGCAAAATACATATCATTTCATAGGTAATTGAAGATCATTTTATTTGAGATACAATACTAGTTCCATTAACCCTTTAAGAATCAACAAATTATAAAAGTTTTTTAATCGAACTTTTGAGAAAAAACTCGCATTTTCTCGATATTTGACTAAAGTAAATTTACAAAATAAGTATTATTTAATTGTAGCTAAGACTTCAAGCTTTAATTTAAGATATATACTGTAACCCTTCTAACACCGCAAATATTAACAGTTATATTCGATATTTAATTTTCTTTATTTTTGCACTTTTGTTATAATACATACAGTTACGGACTTAAGTATAGTCACAGGCGTAATTTTAAAAGAAACTGCTGTTTTATTTATATAGGGAAGCTCGAAATATTTATTTTATGAATTTATTATAAGTATAAAACTTATACATTAAAATAATAACCATGAAAATCAAATATATTTTCTTTGCAAAAAAAGTTATTTAAATAATACATTAAAAAGTTCATTATTTTACTGGACAAAAGTATAGGCACAACTATTTCTACAATAATAAAAACTACTTTGAACATTTATCTAATATTTAGTTGGCAGTCCCTTTTGCTTAATAACGGTCTTAAGCCTATTTGGCACGGAGTGGACTAACTTTTTAGTTATATTTTCGCCTATGTTATGCCATTAAAATTGCGCGTTTTCTGATTCTTCGCTCCAATTCCTCCCACAAATGCTCAATGGGGTTTAAGTCTGGGTACCGCGGGGGGGTGTGGCAAAACATGAGCCGTGTTAAATGGACATTTTCCTTTAGAATGTTAAGGTAAACTGTCTTGTCCATTATCCCCTCAATAAATACGAGCTGTCCCACTTCCGCAGAAGACATACAGCCCCCATACCAAAACACCTCCGCCACCATACTTTACTGTTGGTAAAAGATTTTTTGCTTCATATGCAGTACTAAGCTTTCGCCAAACCCTAGAAATCGCAATGCCTATTTTGAAATTGTTTGGCATAGTCCACTCTCTTTTTTGATTACCACTAGATATCCAAGGTTTGCGTCTAGCCACCCTTGAGTTATACCCAGCTTCATGTATCGTTCTCCGAACTGTTTTTGGTATACGGATTTGCCAAAATCTTGTTTTATCTCTGCGGCAACCTGAGATGTTATTTTTGGATCACCTCTTACTTTTCGTACGATTTGAACACGTTCTCTCTCAGTTAATTTGCGAGAACGACCACAACGACTTGCATTTTCAAAGTTTGTTTTGACTTTGAACCGATTTACAATTGTCCGTATGGTTAAAACGGCTGCGGTTCATCAATTCTCCGTTCTCAGCAAACGATTTGCCTTGGTTATGTAAATGTAAAATTACTTTGCGTTGAGATTCAGTCGTTTCTCTTTGTTTAGGACACATTTTAAAAAGATAAACAAAATTATTATTTTCTTAAATGTTGCAACTTTTCAATTACTTAAATCTTACTTAAAAATTAATAACGGAATATAACAGCATGGTGTCAAATGTAAAATTGTTGCCAGATTATTAAAATTAAAATAAAGGGATAGATATTTTAAAAAATAAATATTTTAAAATGAACACAATTTTCAAAAAGTTTAAAACATTTATTTGGTATTGTACACAAAGTAATATTAAAACTTTAGCTTTAAATGAGTTGGCAACCCTATCGATTAAACGTCAAAAAAAATTAAGTGATTTTGCAAAATATTAAAAATTGTTAAAAAAATATTAATTGAACATTTATAATAAAAAAAAAGTTTTTAATAAAATAAACAGATTCTGTAGAATTTGAATTATATAAAATATGTCTAAAGCAAATCGTCGTAGTATCAAAAACAATAAGAAAAATTGCAGCCAATGTAATTTAGTGGTAAACGAAGAAGAAGATGATTTTATTGTTTGCGACAAGTGCAATAAGATTTATCATGTAGTTTGTACACAACTAGATAAACGCAAGTATGAATTCTTCTTGCAGCATGAAGATGCAGAGTTTGTTTGTCATCAATGTGATTGTAGTGGTACCATTAAAACTGAGCTGAACGAGATCAAAAGAGATTTAAAGAAATTAGACAGTTTGCAAGAAACTATGAACTTCATGGCAAAACAATACGATGACATTTTGAAGGGTGTTGTGGAAACAAGAAAAAAATTGAAACTGTCCAAAAAGAAAACAAAATATTAAAGCAAGAAGTAAAAACATTGAAAAATTCGATTAAATTTCTAAATGATCAGCGAGTTAAACATGATTGTTTAGTAAGTGGAGTAGAGGTACCAACTGGATCGTCAGCTGTCGATACGATTTTGAAGCTTACAAGTAAAGTTGGTGTAGAGTTAAATGCGGATAGTATTGATGATGCCTATTTTATTAAAAGCGTAACAATAGAAGTGGCAAGAATGAAAAGAAAAATGAGGATAAAGCTGAGAAACAGACTGTGGTTGTAAAATTTAATTCTAAAAAATCTAAAGAGAAATTAATGTCTGTAAAACCAAAGCTAAGGGAAACTGAATCAAACATTTTCGTTAACGACTTCCTTAGTAGAGAAACACTTAGTTTGCTAAATCATGCTAAAACATTAAAAACCGTTGGGTATCGTGCTGCCTATGCTGCTGGTGGTAAAATTTTTGTGAAAAAAAGTGAGCTGTCTAAGCCGAAATTCATAGCTAATGAAGAAGAAGTGGATGAACTGTTACTGGAGGCAACAACAAATCGTTCAAGGAATCGCAGATCTCGACTTGGTACTGAGCGTGAAGCAGAAGCAGATAATGATGATGATGTTTATTTATCGCCTTAGTTTGTTTTATTTATAAATTTGTAGATATTTTTATTTTTATATAATTTATTTTTTTTTCCCTATGATTAATAATCAGTATTTTTTTAATTTAAAATCTTTTGCTAATTGCATAAAAAACAATACAAGTTCCTGTTTTTCAATAATCTCTATAAACGTTAGGAGTATTTCTTCAATAAATAAATTTAATGAATTTAAAGCTTTAGTTGCTAGGTTACCACGGCTACCCTATATTATTGCTGTTCAAGAGACATGGTTCATGGAAAATCTAGTTCAACTATACAATATTCCAGGTTACAATAGTGTTCATTGTTGTAGACGCGATGGCTATGGAGGTACGTCAGTTTTTATTCAAGAACACTTACAATATAAAATTGAAATGTGTGAAAGTAAAACATTTACAGATTTGATTGTTTTAACGTTAGAAAATAATAAAATTAATGGTAAATCTATACAATTTGCCTCGTTCTATCGATCACAGAAATGTAACACAGATAGATTTTTATCGTTCCTGGAGAATCTTCTTCACAGTTATGGGCGAAATCCATGCATTTTTGCTGGAGATTCGAATATTGATGCTTTAAAAATACATTCGTCAGAAAATTTGTTAAACTTGCTTGCAAATTATGACTTTAAAAATTGTCATACACTGGTTACTCGGCCGGAAAGTGAAACATCCATAGATCATATTTACAGTAACATCCAAAATTATTTGTCTATTGAATCCGTGGAATATGAACTATCAGACCATAATCTTATTTCCTGCAGAATCAGAATTGAAGTTCAAAACCAAATATTAAGAGAAAACGTTTCTTTGTGTTGTGATTATAATCGTGTTTATGATTACATTCGTAACTATCTGCCGAATATAAACCAAACAGGAGATCCATCAATTGATACATCTCTGGTAGTATCTTGTGTTAATGACGCTGTCAGAAACTCTACCTTTGAAAAAAGACAAAAAAGGTCAATTAGAGCAGAAATTACTCCATGGATGACTTTTAATTTGCAAAAATTAATATGTTACAAAAACAAACTTTTAAAGCAACGGCGAAAAAAACCTGGAAGCTTAGATATTCAAGAAAGATTGAAAAGAGTTAGCAATGTTATAAAGAAAGCTTCTAAAGAGTCTATGAACAACTTCTATAAAAACAAACTTAATGAAATTCAACATGATCCAAAAAAGAGCTGGAGGTTTTTGAATGAGACACTTGGAAGGGTTCCGAAAAAATCAATAAATATTAAAGATTCTAATGGTCAGCTTATTTTAGATGATTCTGAAAAGGCGGAGGTACTAAATAGCTATTTTATTCAATCAATTAAGGATGTCAAGCTAAAAATTGAGCAATTTCCAACTGACTCGTATAATTCTTTACGAACAATGGTACGTAATAATAATATATTTCATCTTAATAATACAACATATGAAGAGGTAGAGGATGTAATATTAAAGATAAAACCAAATAAAAGCTCTGGACATGATAATATATTGCCCAAAATTATATTGAGTAATAAGAATGAGTTTACTACTATTTTTGTAAATATTTTTAATAATATGGTAAATATGAGCATTTATCCTGATATTTTAAAATTCATAAGGTAATACCGATTCCAAAAGGAATCAATAGTTGTACGTCCGATATGTATAGACCAATTTCTATTCTGTCTAGCATTGATAATGTGTTCGAAAGAATCTTACACAATCAAATTTCTACTTTTATGGAAACCCATAATTTGCTAAATGATTTTCAATATGGATTCCGGAAAGCGTGTGGTACAGAGGAAGCTGCCGTAAATGTCGTTAATTTTATTTGTAAAGGTCTAGATGATGGACATTGTGGCGTGGCAGGTTTATTTTACGATTTTACAAAGGCATTTGATTTAATTGATCATGACATCTTGTTACAAAAACTTGAGTGTTATGGTATATGTGGTAGAGAACTATCTCTTTTGGGAAGTTATTTGAGAAATCGCAAGCAATTTGTCCAGATTGGTGCTAGTAAAGTTCATTTCGTGAAGTTGAACATGGAGTACCGCAAGGCAGCGTAATTGGACCTTTATTGTTCACTATTTATCTTAATGACTTGAAAAATCTTGAACTTACTGGTAAAATTTTTATATATGCAGATGACATTAGTTTATTTTACCCTTACAAGCATGAAACAGTAGCTAAAGTGTATATTGAACGAGACGCGGCATTAATATCAGAGTTTACGAGAATAAATAAACTTTTTTTAAATGCTAACAAAACTCGATTGATGAGATTTAAACCATATTCGGATCAGACCAATTTTAGTGTTTTTGTAGATGGAAAAGAAATCATGGAAGTCAGTTCTATTAAGTATTTAGGTATACAACTGCAAAGGAATCTTGCTTGGAGTCAACATATCCAGAATGTTAAGATAAAAACAGCCCAAGCTGTTGGTTTTCTATACAAGTTTAAAAACAAATTTGATAAAAACACGAAATTATTAATTTATAATGCACTAGTTCAAAGCCACTTTAATTATTTAGCTATTTTGTATGGTTATAAAAAAAGTTCTGAGTTAAAAGGGTTGCAACGTATGCAAAATAAAGCTTTAAAAGTGGTAGCTAATCTTCCCATCACACATTCAACTTTAACATTATATACCGACGTTTTTAAAACTGTATTACCTATCTATGGCATTTACAAAATGAAATTACTAATGTATGTTTTTAAGTGTTTAAACAGCATTGGTCATCATACCATACATTTTTCGAGTTATCAGCACTCGCTCAATACAAGGAATAATATGAATTTAGCAGTAGCATGGTGTAGGCTAGAAACAACGAAGCAACGTATTGAGTATATGGGTAGTCGTGAATATAATAATTTACCGCCAAATTTGAAAAATATAAATAGCATTTCTTTATTCAAAACACGTTTAAAGAATTTTTTACATCAAAACATAGAGGAACTTCTAATGTAATTATAATTTATATTGAATGTTAAAATATTATTTTTAATTTTGTTTTCTTCTTTTATTTTAATATATTTTTTTTTTTTTTTTTTGTATTATTATTATTATTTAGTTATGGTTAACTAGGAAATATTTCTTAAGTATGCAATATATTATTGCCAACTCGCCTCTATAATGCCTTCAAGGCGCAGAGGCACATAAATTGTAATGCATTTTGTTTGTTGAAAATAAAAATAAAAAAAAAAAAAAAAAAAAAAAAGCTGTTATTTTGGTCCAAGGACTTTCAGGATTCCATAGGATACCTCTAAAGGACATCGTATTAACTTCAAAACGTATTGACAGATTTTTTAAGAAATTTGGCAGAAAGATTACATTTAGTAGTCGCAGCAAAGCCCTTAAGTTTTATCAATGTAAAGCAAAGTTAGTTTTTGCTCAATTTCGGGTTTTTCGAAGAACGAAAATCGCCATATCTTCTTAATCACAAAAAGTGTATTTTTTGGTCTGTGGCTATATCTTGGTAAGAGGAATTATTTATGCCTAATCTTATTAATTTTTATGGATTAGTTTTTGATATTCGCTCTAAACCTATTTCGGCCCATATCGCCTAAGTTACTACATGACAGTTGGTCGTATAGTGGTCAGTGGTAGATGTTTTTAACTACAATTACAGCTGTTTTTCTATGAAATAACACAAAACAGCTATTAAGACATTTATTTAAAAAACAGCTGAAGGAACATACTGTATTATTGTAATACTTGTTTGAAGCAGTTTTTTTAATATTTTATTAAACAACTACCGAAGCAATAATTCTGTTAGTTATTTAAAAAAGACGATTATGTTGAGTTTTAAAAGATCCTCGTTTAGATGTTGTTATTGATATACTTATAGTTTGCAAATAATATTTAGAAAATCAGTATCTCCAATGAATAAAAACGTCATAACTGGAGTACAGTTTGGAATTTTGACTTTAGATTTTAAGTAGGATGTAGGAAATAAAAATTTTATTGAACTCTTGAAATGTTTTGTTTTTAAAAGTGTTTGTTTTTGATTTTTTTGTTGTTGCCTTTTTAGCAAAATATTTTCTTGCCTAAAATAGATTGAATTTAGATTTTTCTTCTTTTCTGGTGACAACTGTTACTTCAATAGTATTATATTTTAATTTTCTTGCACATTTTTAAAAATTTTTAAATTTCCTATAACAAAAACTAATTACTCTGTTGTTTATTTTATAAATTTTAAAAATGAATGGAGAAAATCGAATGCTGAATTATTCTATCAAGCGAAACAAAATCGAATGATGATCGGTTTCCCAAATTTTAAATCGACTGAGTAAAAATCGATTGAAATCAGCGATAGAACTCCCAACGGATGAATTCCCATTGATTGAATTCCCAACGATTGACTGAATATATCGAATTATGAAAAGTGAATAAAGTCTCTAAAAATAAAATCGAATGAGACTAATTGAGAATTCATTCTATTTTAAAATTGTGATTTGAGAATTCAATCATTCCATAGACAATCAGGATTGAAAAATCGAATGAAGGGTTGTATTCTTTAAAGCTCTGTACCGTAATAGCTGAAAAGGTCTAAATTCTAGTTTACGGACATTTCTCGGATTATTTTCTAATTTTTACGATTGATAGAACTTTTAGTGCTGACCTCACAAACACACTATTGTTTTGACGGCGACCCCTTGTTCCCAAGTAACAGACCTTTAAAATTTGTATTTTAAGTTCTTTGTATCTTCGCCATTTATTATAATTAAAAAGTTAATTGAATCACATTTCATTTAAATTATATTAATTCTAGTTTCATTAATCCATTCATTATGCGCCAAATTAAAAAGTCTGCTTTTTAACCGAACTTAAAAAAAACGCTCATTATCTCAATATTTTACTAATGTATAAGTACGACTTAAGTGCATAATAAACAATTTTACTGGAATTCAAGTTTAATTCAAGTCCTGTTTTCCAATTTTAAGCCATGATTTATACTTGATTTACACTGTCTATAGCAGACTCCATCTAAATTGATACTTTAATTACAGTATTGATTTTAGGAAATTAGATAGACAATTTTAATTTTATGCTACGTTTCCTCTTAAGGTGTTTTTGGAAGTGTTTTGAAACAAAACATGTTTTTCCCTTACATTTTTTTAAATATAAACACATATTTTGCTCATAAGCATGGATGCGTTCAGCAAATACAAATTATTTTACAACAGTTCCAACAGTTGTACAACTTTTTGCTGAACGACCTGATCACTTTATGCTCAAGTAGCGCTGTCATATTTGGGTAGCCTAAAAATTTTATGCTACATTTGATCATAAAGTTTACATTTGTTTGCTGTTATTTTTTTTATAAATTTTTTTTAGAATGACACATAAAATTAAAACGAACAAATTTAAAAAAAATCAATAGAAATTGTTTAAATTTGTGTTTAAATACAAAAAGAATGTCGTTCAGAAGAATATGTAATCATAAATTGCTGCAAATCATCGATATAACTTTTTGATTTTCCTTCTGAATTTGAAAATTGTAGCCCTAGCGGATTCTTAAAGCTTTTTAATATGAAAACTCTGTGACAATAAGGATTCACCTCCACTGAACACATCATATAACATTTTCTTTTTCATGAGAATCCGACAATATAAAACCTTAGGTCAGGTTTCTTTAAAAAATCACATTATGTTTTGAATCATCCTCAACAAACACTTAATAAACCAATGCAGTCAACTTTGATATTTAACAAAAAAAAAAAAAAACTTTTATTTTCGTTAAACGATTAATCGCCAATTATTTAAATGGACCACATCGAATAATTGGTTAATAAAATTTGGAGTTTTTTTTCGAATAATGTCTTAACCGGTTAACCACATACATCGAATAATTGGAAACACTTAAAATTACGCTGACACACAATTTACGAGTCTGAAATATATTGCACACTTCAAGGGCTTTCTAGCGTCCAAACCGAAAAAGAACAAAGAAGTTACGAAAAAGTAAACGATATTCATCGATAAGTGCGTCTAGGGCAATCTTGGGCACAAAGAGAACTGAGAATGTATTAGTTATTTTACAAAAAAATGAGATTGTATTGGTACTATTGCACTGAGCAAAATCACTTGGTTTTGGTTTTTTTTTTTTTTTTGTTTGTTTACATTGTTCTATTGTTTTTTTTATGTCCTCACGTGATAAATTTCAGCTATGAGGCGAATAAAAAAAGAAATATACATAAGAGGAAATTAATAGGTAATAAAAAAATGTTCTTTAAGAAAATAGGCACATGAGTTCTTTGCCAAGAACGTACTGGGCAAACAAATATATATAATAATGTTATAAATATGGATTAATAAATTATTATGAATGAATAAATAAATCAAGATATATTTATATATTCAAGCTAAATAAAAATGCGTTTTCCCAAAAAAAAATCCCACAAAATGAATGAAAAAAATTCCATTAAAAAAAAAATTATAGTACGCTTGCCTTTATTAAAATATCATTGGTTGTTTTCAAATATTACCTGTGTACTTATTTTATTAAACAAAGCGACATAAACCTACTCCATCCAATGCTGGCAAGCAACCAATTTTTTTGGTTTTTTTTCGGTTTCTCTTTTATTTCTATTTACGTTCGGGTTGTGTGTGTGTGAAAAACGATTAGTCTTCGTTGTTTCAACATGTGTTTGCCCGACACTGTTCTAGGGCATGGTTCTAGTACCGTTTTAAAAAAGTACATTTGGAATAACAAATTAGTACCCAATTATTATTTAAAATTATCATCCCTGTTTCACATGAGAGAGATAACCTACATCATGTTATTAGTTTACTCTTTCTGCCCTTAAAAGAGTGAAAAATAACAAAAAAAAAAAACACCGTATTGTTGTTTTATGATAAAAAAAAAATCAAAACAATCCATTTTGTCTTTTGTATTATGTATGATAAACACATGTTTTTTTATAATTTGTCTTTTGAATTTTCATTATATCTTTTAGATATTTTTTTGAAATAAATTTATAAGATTTTTGTAGTTTTATTAAAATCAATTTTATTGGTATTAATGATTTATTACTTTATCTTTTAATACTATAGTTTTGTTTTTACCATATGTTTTCTAATTCAATAAGTATGCATGTGTAATTCGTGACCCCCTTCCTCCCTATGTTCTTTATCTGAACCCCCTCGTTCAACACGCCGATGCAAATGTTACGTTTTGAATTTGATATTCTCATACCTTTTAATAATTAAGAAAACAAAAATATTTTTCCCGCGCTTTAGCCGATTAATAAGATTGAGAATAATTTTTTTTAGCGCCAATTTATTTTTATAGGTGTATGGTTATAAACAAATTTGAGTTTTTTAAATTATGAATGGTTTAGTTTGTTATTTTTTTTTTATCTACAATGTTTGTTTTTATTAAACCAAGTGAAATTTTCAGAATTGTTTAAAATTTAGGTCATATCCCGGGAATGCGTATATTTTTAAATTCCCTGGAACCCGCTAGAAAAATAAATTTATAAAATTATCATGGCTGGCAAACACTACCTTTTCATTATAATGGTAGTTGCCTGTCACGCCCACATCAATGCCAATATAAAAATTTTAAAACTACGATTCCAGTAGGCTTAGCCATTTTAGGTCTTTCTAAAGATCGCTCTTTACAGTTCAGCTCCTTTCAATGAACGAGTTCGCTCTTCTAGTTCAACAGCTCTTTATCCTAAATTGAGCTGTGCGACACGAACTATTTGAAATATATTTAAAATGATTGTTAAATCATAAAATGGTACGTAATTATAAAAATTTAAAATTATTTAAAAAAAAATTGAGCTGTCAACATTAAAAAAAAACTGAAAAGCAACATAAAAAAAACAAATATTACCCAAAAGACAAAAAGAACGAAAAGAGCGAAAGATCTAAAAGAGCTGATGATTGTGATCCAGCTCACTAGTTCAAAGAAAATACTAGTTCAATTGAACTAGGTCATACACGAACTACACAACTCTAGATTCCAGTAGTGGCATGTGTCTTCTTATATTACAGGGTTTATTTCAAAGTTTTAGCGTTATTTTAACTTTAGTTGAAGATATTTCAAAATCAAACATTGTTTTGACGCCAATTTTACATTTTTGCGAAATCGCATTTTAAAGTTTCTCATGAAATTAAAGTCAAATTTACCGATAACTTTTTCTCTTTGTTTTTAATACTTTAAGTAAAGTGATTAATTTTAATTTTTGCTAATGGCAGGATCTGGAGCCTTTTGGTTTTTTAGTTACATTAATTTTTTCTCAGAATGAGTTTGACGTACACGCCACCAAAATACTGGTTTGCTTTATCCATACACATAACGACATTAAATATGTATGTATATACGCCATACCAATAAATTTTTTTTGTGAACAACACATCCAAATAAAAGTACTTATATGCATTTTTCTGTAAAAATGTTCTCAGAAATAGTTTTTTTTTTATTAAAATGTGCTTAGATTTTGAGAATTTTATTTTAATTTATCTTTAGAAAAGTGTTCCAGAGCATGCGCTTTTTTTATTAAATTGGTCTTGAAAATTTTTGTATAAAAAGAAGTTATCAAATACACTATTTTTAATTCAAATTAAGGGCTTTCGGAATGAAATTGTGAAAATTCTAATGAAATTAAAATTTTTCACATAAAACTGAGAAAATTTTAAGAGAAATTCAGTTTTATTTATCTGATATAAGAGAATATTTTAATAAGAATTGAGATTTAAAATATAGAACATTTTATAAGAAATTCATATCTTCCTTATTAAATTGAGAATTTTTCAAATCAAATTAATATTTCTATTTAAAATTTGAAAAAATAATAAATAAATTTCCGATTTTTATTTCAATTTGAAAAATTTTAATTGAAATCAGAATTTTTCATTTCAAATTGCTAACATCCCGTTTTGGGATTATGTCCCAAAAGTTTTGTGCATAACCCATAAACTGGAAACCGTTTATTAACACAAGAAGATAATGGTCTTAAAGCCCACAATTATTATTTTTATTTTTCTTAAAATCAAATGGGCATTTTCCATTTTTAATAAAAATTGGAAATCTAAAGGCTGAAACAAAATTGGCTTAAGTGATGCATTTGGTCGTTATTAGGTATTCGGTATTTTAAAGCCTCATGGACAAATTTGACGAATGGAAAAAAGGTATATTGGTCTGATTAGATGCGATTTTAGTGTCAAATTAAAAAAAAGTCCGTAATCAAACAATGATTTCACTGTTCGGCCTCCGAAAGTTCGGCCAAATCGAAAATAGTTCGGCGGCAGAACTTTTAAATTTATAGCTAAACTTCGACATTTTAATTAAGTTTTATACGCAAAATCTAATTAAATCGGCTCAACAAACATGTTTCCAATACCAAAATTTATCCTCATTGGCTCTACATACCAAAAAACCGATAAAATATAGTTTTTTTGGCCGAACTGTTCGGTCAAACACTATTGATTCTGATTCTTTATTTAGTCAAAACCAAATTGCAAATGTTCTATACATTCATAGGAGAAGATTACAAGTTTGTAAATTTCAAGATAATAAAAATTAAATACAAAATCTATAAAACACTTACAAATTTAAAAATTTAAAAACTTTACAAATTTACGAGCTAAATGCGAGGGATTACGAAATTTTATAGATTTGTAGATAAGGCAAAGGTTTCGGATTTTTATGAGGTTAGAAAACGAACATCCTATAAAGTTATGTGAATATTGGGATATATATTACATAGAAATAAATTTCTTATTGGTATCAGAATATAATTCAATGCAATAAAGTAAATTAGGCATGAGAACGGCATGTGTAATACAGTGAGAGAATTCTCTGCATGTTATCAATACATTTTTACATTAGATCTATGAAATTACACTTTAACTTGTACATTTAATTTTCATTTAATTAATGTAGTTTTTAAAGCTTTTCTTTAAATTAATGCAGTTTTTCATATAATTTAATGAAAAATTGTATTTTATTTATTAAAAATTTCATACGAATTATGAAAAAGTTTCATTAAGTCAGTTTCATTAAAACTATGAAGCTTTTTCATAAAGTTTAAAAAAAAATTTCATTCACATTGTGAAGAAAACATCATCAGTTTAGTGAGAAAATTGCATTAAAACTCATACACGAAATTCTCTTTGTGCAACATTAGATTCTGAAATTTTTGATTATTTCATAATTTTAATTTTGGGCTCGGTTTTGATAATTTTAAATACAAATTATTTTTATTCAAAAATAGTTTATTACTGCTTGTTTTTCCATTTTCAAATATAAATTGTGAATTTCTGAAGTTTCACTTTGAGACACATTATTTATATTATCAGACCTGTGTTTTAAGCGCCGGATTTATTTTAAAACTTATTTTGTATTTTACAGTTGTATTTATTCGAGTGCTGTTTGTTTCGCAAAAAATGCCATGCTGTTTTTTTATTAATTAATTTTTCTAGTACATATTTGCATTTTTACAAAATTTCATTTCACACCTGAATAGCAAATAAATGTTAGATTTCGATAAAAAATAAAGTTTTTTTTAATGTTAACTAAATAATATAAGTCGAAAAATAGATTTTTTTTGTCAAAAAATTTGAAAGCAAAAATCGTTCAATCGTCATTTATTTACGTCAAAATGACGATAAATCGTCGAACCTGGCAACATTGACTACGATATCTTAGCAGTGTTTTCGAATAAAAATCGTCAAAATCGTCATTTATATTTTAAAAAAATCGTCAAAACAAAAAATATTTGTTACAAGTGGGATAAAGTTTTAATAAAAAAAATAAAGAACATTAATGTAATTCACATATCAAGTGCTTTTGTACTATCGGTGTAAAATAATATGATTTTTTACACTTTTTCTGAATTTAAATTTCGAAAGTCCTGATATTATATATAACGATAGCACTTTACCACTTTAACAGTTAGTTTCTTATATATAATTCTGTAAATACCATTTCAGTAGCACCATTTTTACATCTTAAATTCTTTTTCAAAGTTTAGAAATTCTTAAAAATGTTATTTTCTTTAATTTTTAAATTTGGACTTAAATTAACGAATTAAAGTTTCAAATTGCATTACATTTCAATTTGCATTAAATTTTTGATTATTTCATATTTTTTTCTTTTTTGGTTGGTTTTTAAATTTCTAAAAATTATTTATAATTTAAATTATTATTTATATTATTATTTATTTTTATTCAAATATAGTTTATTACTGTATGTTTTTCCATTTTCCAATATAAATAGTGAATATCTGAAGTTTCATTTTGGAACACTTTATTTATATTATTATTAGGCCTGTTTTTTAAGCACCGGATTTATTTTTGGATTTATAAATCAGAATATTCGAACTCGATGTTTGTTTCGCAAAAACTTATATTTTTTAATTTAAAACATATTTTATTTTTATCTCAATCTTACACTAATTAAATTTTATGTAATTTTTGACTACAATTGTAGTTCATTTGAAAAACCAAACCACATTAAATTACAGTATTATGCTATTACACTCATTGTAGTATACAGTAGTTTTTTTATTTAAAAAAATAAAGCAAATAAATGTTTGTTTATTTTTACTGCATTGTGGTTCAGTAATACTACAATTGTGATTAATTTTTTGAACAGTTAAAAACAAATGACAATGTTAATTGAATTTACTGAAATGTAAGTCGTTCTTTTTTCATATGTTTTAACTGCATTTGCAGTGGTCTTTACCTACATAGTATTCTAAGTGCAGATAATAAATTAAAATAAACCTAAGATGAATCCATAAAATAATTTGTTTGCTAAACTTCATTTCACAAAATTTTAGCAATATATGTTAGACTTCAATAAAAAATAGTTTTTAATTTTAACGAAATAATAAAAATCCAAAAATAGATCCGGTGATTTTTTAAGAATATCATATAGAACATGTTTTGCTGACATATTAAACGTTTGTCAAAAAATCGTCATTTTGGAAGCAAAAATCGTCCAATCGTCATTAAGGTTAGATTAGATCAGAAGGCACTATGCACCGCGACCAATGTAGGTCTTTTGTGCTGCCTAAAGTTACCTACAGATTCAAGCTACCTATAAAGCCAATTATCCTATTAGGCAAAATGTTCGCGATGTCGGAAGGCGAAATGAAGCGATCACCTAGAAACCCAAGTCTCCTATCACAAAGCCTGGGACATTCGCAGAGAACATGCTCCGAGGTCTCAGACACCATCTCACAAAACCTTCACATATCCATGTCCGATTGACCCTTCTTGTGCAGATGGTATCTGAGATTACAGTGTCCAGTTAAGTACGACGCCAGGGTCCTCAAACCCCCTTTCAAGCGACAAGAGTCGCCTCGACCCCCTACTGGAAAAAGAGATCAATCTTTTAGCCTGGCGCTGACCAGGAGAGTTTTCCCAGTAACCAGAGAATTCAGACTCTCTCCATGCCCTGAGCCTTTCCCTAACATACCCCGCAGGTATTCCACAGAATGGTTCAGGACCAATAAAGGGCCTTCGGGCCCCGCGGTTGGCAAGACAATCTGCCCTCTCGTTGCACTCATGCCCCTCATGACCTGGAATCCACCCCAAGGTTAGAGAGTTGCCTATTGAGAGTCTGAATGCATTCCATGACCAACCCGGACGACACCTTATAAGCCATTAAGGCCCTCAGTGCAGCCTGACTGTCAGAAGAATGTAGATGCGAGACACAGATGGCCCAAATCTCCGCCTGAAAAATGGATGGATATTTTTCCATAGGTAAAGCCATGGACCCCTGTAATGCCAACACACGCAAGACGGTAGATTCTCTTAAGAGCATCCCTTGCCTTACTCTGCTCAACTTTTGGCCACAATGCAAGGGCAGCATAGGTGATCATCGGTTTAACAATAGTATTGAACGACCAGTAGACCATTTGTGGCCTTAGGCCCCATGGTCTTTAGGTACTAAAAATCTTCGAAATGACGATAAATCTTCAAACCTGGCAACACTGTATCTTACTCGAAAATGCAAGTAGCAAGAGAGACTATACAGTTTTCTCAGAGTGAAGCTTACTTTAGAAATCGTGTTATTGAAATGAACAGAACATTTCAGGTTTTTATCAATAGTTACCCCAAAGCACATAATATTATCAGAGAGCTGAGCTTCAACATGATCTAAGAGAAATTTCAAAGAAAAACAAAACATCAAAGTATTTGTTAAATAAAATGTTTTACTACATTTCAAATAAATTTAAAACAAGACTCTGATCACACAAATTTGACCAAAAAGCAGCGTTAGCACCCATTGTGCGATCACAGCACAATGGGCTGCCCATTTGTGTGATCACAGGTCACAAACCTAACTTTGAAGATATTGAAATATTATTAGAGGAGAGTAATTATACACGAAGACTAACACTAGAAATATTACATATTATTGACGTTCCTATGGAGAATAGATTAATTTATAAAAGAGACAACTGAGATATTTATGTGCCCAAATATATCGACATACAAAAATTTAAAATAAGAAAACAAAACATTAACTGGACAAAAGCTTGCACGGTGACAATAGTCTTAATATTAAAATTTTGTTTAAGAAAAATGTAATTATTTAATTGTTTGTTAATATTTTTTTTTTGTGACTATTTTGTATTTATAATTGTTTTTTGTGATTTAGATTTCTTCAGAAGATGACCAGCAAAGTTGTGTCGAAATATCGAGATTAATTAATAAAAAAAATAATAAAATTAAAAAGATTTTTCACTTTTATTTTTTATTATATGGACCTCATGCCGAACAAATAACCAAAAAAAAAAACAATATTTAAAAAGTTATTCTAACGATAATAAATAAAACGAAACACAAAAAATAAATTATTTTTGCCAAAAATTACAAAAAATATCTCAAATATTAAACAAATTGTTAGATTTCAAAATAAATTTAATTTTGTTTTGAGTTGTTGATATTTTGGGATATGTTAACGTTACCATTTTTTTTTAATGAAGAGAACGTGTTTTCTTATAAGTCTACCTGTAAATGATTTTGCGATGGGTACGATGAGTTTCGATTACAAATTAACCAAACTAATAGAGATGGAACTTTACGAAAGTTAACTTAAGCTAGATATGGCCGATTCAATGTATTTTCATACAATCGCTCAGTTCCTTAATTCAACTTCGCTAAATATAGATGGGCTTTTATTTAGTCTGTAAGGAATTGTAGTTTCATTGACTTAACCCTTTGTAGCCCATGAATTTAAAAATTAAAAATTTTTTTGGTACGGGAAAAGTTAAGGCAAATAAAAAAAACGTATTACTTAGAAATTAAAAAATATCCTTTATTTATTATTTATTTGACATTTTAGGGATTGTGACATTACTGTTACATTGAGTTAAAAGTGAAAAATACTTATGTGGTATGAAAGGATTTAAAACAATTATTTTGTCTGTTATATCATAATGCTACAACGCATTTTTCGCAAATTGTTTGTGATACGCCACTACACTGGGGGGAACTTGCAACGTATTCTCTTTTCTACCCAAATTGGCCAGTGGCCGATTTGATCCTGACGAACTGCCTTTGGAGGAACATGTTGCGCCGGCCCCTTATGTCTTTTGGTTTGAATTTCGATTTCTATTGGTTTTCGAGTCTTGGTATTAGTCTTCACGCCAAGTTTGCATAAAGTTTCAGCTACCTGAAGTCGAAAATCTGCTGAAGATATTTGTTTGTCGGTGATGTGTTTTGCCTTCCAGACTTTTCGGTATATAAGCCAAGAATTCGCCATAGTGAGGTCTAATAAATGATAGAACATTCGTACCTGCCATCTTTTGCTTAGTATCTTAATTTTATATCTTCCCATAATACTATCTATCAAATCAAATAGTAACTCAATGTAACAGGAATGTTACAAACATAACAATATAATTTTTTCATGTAAAAATGTAAAAATATGCATTGTATACAATAAGTAAAAAATATCATTCACTTACCTACAGGTTTTCATAAAAACAACCCAATTTTTGCACTTTTGTATTTATTATAAAATTTTAAATTTACACGTGTTCAAACTTGTCACTATTCGTTTATGCAAACTTCAAACTGACGGAAATCAAAAAAATTACGCCATCTATGATATTTTTTTGGTACTAATTTAATCAATGGTATGTCACAGTAAGTTCAAACAAATTTGAGCGAGCTAAATAAATTCAGTATGCATTATTTCGGGGGGTAATGTTACATGAGGCTATAAAGGGTTAAATAAACGAAATGATATGAAATGAAAAGGAAAAAATAATTAAAGATGAAACTTTACAAAAGTTGACTTAAGCTAAATAGGGGTGATTCAATGTATTTTCATACAATCGCTCATTTCCTTAATTCAACTTCGCTCATTTCTTTAATTCAACTTCGCTAAATTTAGTTGGGCCTATAGAATTTAGAAAATAATTTTTTAAGTAAAAAAAAAAAAATAATAATTTTCGTTTCATACCAATACTTGAATAAAGGGGCACTCAAGGTAATTATGTTTCTGCCTTAATTTTCAATTAAAAATTCTGAAATTCATTAGAAACTATAAAAAATAATTATACTTTTTTTTATTTCACTTATCATTGTCTTATATTCAAACGGAGCAATCTACATCTATACAAGTGTTCAGGAGAGTAAAAAAACTATTTAATTTGCTCAAATTAAAAATATTTGCAAATCAACCATCTATAGGTTGTTTTTATACAGGTATAGAACTTTAAGTTGGCAACACTTTTTAACTGGCGGCCATTTTGTCAGCTGTCAAGTGATTTCTAGTTTGGTTTGGCATTTCAACATGAATTGACTGACGCCTTGAACAACGCTTCCAAATTGTGCAAATTTATTTTGGAAATCATGTTTCTGTTCGAAATACGTATCGCGCACTACGTCCATTTTACGGTCAACATAATCGTCCATCAGAGCAATTAATTCGATTAACTATGGAACGTTTTCGTACCACGTTTAATATGGATATCAATAAACAAAATGATGATAATCCTCAAGTGTATGTTAGACACCGTTACATCCAGAAAACAGTTTGGTGTGTTTTATTGGCTAGTGGAATCATTGGTCCGTACTTCTTTAAATACGATGCTGGTCAGTACGTTGCAGTCAATGGTGACCGCTATAGAGCCATGATTATTGACTTTGTCGTTCATCAATTGAACAACCATGATGTGCAGGAGCTGTGGTTTCAACAAGACGGCGCAACATGTCACACAGCTCGTGCCAAAATTGATTTATTGAAGGAAACGTTTGGTAACCGCATTGTTTCACGTTTCTGACCCGTGAATTGGACTCCAAGATCGTGCGATTGACCACTTGGGTTACAACGCGTTATTGCCAATATACGGCCACAAATGTTGGAAAAAGTCATCAAAAATGTTACCTCCAGATTAGACTACGTCCGAGCCAGTCGTGGCGGTCATATGCGAGAAGTCATATTTATATTATAATGTCAGAAGATTATCTTTCGAATAAAGTAAATTCATGTCAGTTTGAAAAAATCATCTTTGTTTTATTCCATATTAAAGTTCTATACCTCTATACAATATTAGTTAAAAACTGCTACTAAATGCTACATGTAATTTTTTTCTTAATAACTTGTAATATTATTGGCTTCACAGTAGATAGTTCCGTATTTTTGTTTGAAATAAACCAACATGAGTAGATAGGCCCTTTAAAATAATTTAGTTAACTAAAGGGTGTTTTTCATACAGGTATAAAACTTTAAGTTGTCAACACTTTTTTAACTGGCGGCCATTTTGTCAGCTGTCAAGTGATTTATGTTTAGTTTGGTTTGGCATTTCAACATGAATAGACTTACGCCTAAACAACACTTCCAAATTGTGCAAAATTTATTTTGAAAATCATGGTTCTGTTTGGTAACAGCATAGTTTCACGTTTCTGACCCGTGAATTGGCATCCAAGAATCGTGCGATTTAACGCCGCTGGACTATTTTCTGTGGGAATATGTGAAGTCGCTAGTCTACGCCGATAAGCCCGAAACGATTGACCACTTGAAGGTCAACATTCGCTGCGTTATTTCCAATATACGGCCACAAATGTTGGAAAGTCATCGAAAATTGGGCCTCCAGATTAGACTACGTCCGAGCCAGCCGTGGTTTGGCGGTCATATGCCGGAAGTCATATTTAAATTATAATGCCAAAAGATTATCTTTCGAATAAAGTAAATTTCATGTCAATTTAAAAAATTCATCTCTGTTTTTTTCCATTTCAAATTTCTATACCTCTATAAAAAACACCATTTACTTAACTACGTAGACAAATAAAAAAAAAATTTCGCCTGTTGCGTCGAAATTAAAAAAAAACATACGCAGAGTGGACGTGAATATACGTCGTACACAACAGAATGTAGTTTTGATAAAACGTTTTACGTAGCAGAGAGGTTGATATTAGAAATGAGTGATTTTTTTAAGGGTCTGGATTTAATGGAGTTTTGTATGCAGTGTTGCCATGGATTTTTTTTTCAAAAAACTGTAAAAAAAACAGTAGAAAAAACAGTTAATATGTGCATTTTGAATTCAATTGCATTTTATTTAAACATAAAAAAAACATTAAACACATAACATAAAGCATTTTATATACACAGAAAAAAAAATATTATTTGTTGTAGACCAACTAAACACAACACAAGAAAAACGAAAACAGACAAAAACAAAATGACATTTCAGGGTTTCAACACAAACAATGCAAAAAAGGGAGGTAAAACTTAGTTGCATTCAATGCGTAGTATTATTTTTTATTGAAACATTTTGCGCAACTTTTGTATTTAATTTATAATTTCAAGTAAAAAAAAGTAAATCGAGCAGGTAAACTGTTGAAAACTGGAAAAACTGAAAAAAAGGCTGAAATTAAACAAAACTGTTTTTTTTTCATGAAAATCTGAAAAAACTGGAAAAAAACAGTTAAACTGGCAACATGGTAACACTGTTTGTATGGTAATAACGGAAGTGGTGCTGAATATAATTTTCAAAATAATATTGTATGGAAGCTGTGTTGTGCGTTTCGTAAATATTCAACACAGAAAAAACTAAAAACGGGTTTCAATTAAAAATTTTATTGAATCAATTAATATTTTTATTGATTTTGCACCTACCACTGAAATGATAGTATTAACTAAAAAAATTTGCAGACAGTTTATTAAAACTCTTTCAATTAAATAATAATAATATCAATTAAAAGAGTTATTGTTTTTCTTTACAACCTCAATTAAAAAGTTTAGTTAAATTGATTAAAACTTTAATTAAAACTTGAGAAGAAAACAATGGTAGTTGTAATTGAAACCTCGTATTTTTTTATTTTTGTTATATGCCCCGCATTAAATAAAAAAAGAAATGTAGGTTTGTAAATTAAATTGACATTTTATTTATAATTAAATTAAAGCTTTTTAATATATAATGTATTATAAGAAAACAAATAAAAGTAAAGACAAAATTTTTGATTTGCTTGTCTTGAACTTTTTCTTGTAATTGAATTGCATTCTTAAAAAAATCACACACAACTTTAAAATTATAGTTTAATAACACTTATTGAAAATTTAATTATTTACAAAAATAATAGTTTAATTGTCCTTTTTCGATAAGGTTATTTAAATCCACATGTGCACTTTTATTACCACAGATAAAACACGAAACTAAATTAAGTTTTCGTGCGTACACGAATATCTCAACAAAAAGAATGTTGCAAACTCTAGTGAAATAACTACGATTTCGCGTGTATTTGAAATCGGTAAACTATTCAACTTATTAAAAGTTAATCATTTGCGATTTTTTTCTTTTTATTTACAAATTAAATAATATATTGATATAATTAAACCTTTGTTTGATTATTTAATCTAAATAAAATAATACAATAAATTTTTTAATTGAATCAATTAAAAAAATGTTTAAATTGCCATTCATATTCAAACAATCGATTAATTAGATATTTTTGGCCCATATTTTTTTCTGTGAACTGGGAAAACGTAACTTTTGTTAAGTCGAGTATGCTAAATGCGATAGTGGTCACCGTTTTCAAAGTTATCTCTTGTTTCCCGATATACGCAATATAAAGTTCGATTTTAAACGTGTAGTAAAAACTCAATTTTTTTTTCGCAATTTGTGTAATTTATTGAATTTAAATCAACTTTTTTTTCGTAAAATAATATAAATCGTCCGACGTTTTCAAATTCTTATGAATAAATCTAAAATAAATTTGAAATTGGTGTAAAAATTTTCTTTTACAAACAATTTTTCAAAATCGTTTTGACTAAACATGTATTTCTTTTCTTTTTCAGATAATGTCAAACAATAGTTTGCAAAAAAAAATAATTTTAAATGCAGACGAATAAGTTGCATACAAATCACATAAAAATAACCAAAGATATTTGAACAATTTTTAACAAATAAAAGGAATTGAAGAAAAAACAAACAAGAACAATTTTAAGAGGCCTTTTAGTAACAAAAACAAAAAAAAACTCAGCTTAAAAAAACGTGAAAGTAAACATAAATGGTTTCTACTTTCATAGGACTTCTGGGTAAGTTGAATTTCTCTGACTGTAATCGACTAAAAAAAGTGTTTATATAATCATATATGATTTGATGTAATTATAAATGTGTCTATAGTGCTAAATAAGGGGTTTCAGCATAAAAAAAACCAATGGAATCATAGTCTTGTATATCAGCTAACACATTTTTGATTCTTGTAATTCATTTTTGATTAACTCTTTTCAGCATTTTGAAAATGAGCACCACTAGTAACAACCAATGTTGAAAAATATTTGTATTAAAAAAATCTTTGCATTGTAATTGCTGAAATTTTACAACGATCGTTGATTATCGATCGGCGGTCGCATTATCAATTGTTTTAAAGTATCAATTTCCTTCAGATGTTTTAAATTTACATGGGCTTTTATAGTGATCCAATTAAGATACTAAAATTGTAGGTGAAGAAATGTAACAACTTTATCTAATCAGAAAATATAGCGCAATTAGGAAACTGTTTCATGGTAATTTGAGTCAAATTAGTTAAGTAAAAAATAAAATTTAATACGTCATTTATACTAAAAGCAAAAACCTGTAGTTTTTGAAAACTACTTGTATTTATTTGTCAAATTCCATATAAATTTGAAAATTAAAATAGAAGTTTCCAGAAACTACTAGTTTTTGGTTGTAGTATAAATAAGGTATTAAATGTATATACCCAGCAAACATGGCAATACGAAAACGATTAACCGATCATATCGCCTGGAAGAACACATTTATTTTCGGCAATAAACAGTTTTCGATAGTTTTTACTGCGGTTTTAGGGCTTTTTGAACAAAGTACTGGTCTCTAAAACGAAGTTGGTTAAAAAGCACCAAAATCACTGAAGATAATTACAAAAGCATCAATTTAGTGCTTTTAAGGTTTTGGTACCATGAGTAAAATTTTGTCGTTTTGTGACTTTGAAAAGCGCCATAAATAGTGATCAAAGCACTAGTTGGCATCACTGGCGATGAGTGTGGCTAAGTAGAGTTTTTTTTTTTTGTCAATCACAGCATTCACAATCAGAGCAACAAGCCGACCGGCTTAGTCGGCGCGCCGCCGCCGTCAGCTTAAAGTAGCAGACGGTTAAAGCAAAACCCGCCGAATTTTCTCGTTTCGCCGACAATTTTTATCATTACAGAGTCAAGAAATTATTTTTTATACCATTTAATGCAATTGTGTTTAACCTATACAAAAAAGTACTTTTAGTGCGAGTGTTATTTCTTCATTAAAACAAAGTGCCGTTAGTTTTCAGACTATTTTTCTATTATTCTAGAAAAACAAAATGATGCAAACATCAATAAATTTTTATTTAAATTCTAATAAGAAAAGAATATGAATCTTCTGATTCAGAATCTGAAGATGTTCCAATAGTGGAGAAAAGCATACAACATTATCAACAAATGATTTTAGTAAATAATATTTTATATTAATTTTTTGTATGAAATTTTTTTTTAATGTTCTGTGTTATTATTTAATAATAAAGTAAAAAAAAACATAAACTTAATTATTAAATTATACATAATTACTTTCAATTACAGTCCAATAAACATTGTTAATACTTTTGACGTAGAAATCGTTAAGTTGACAATAATATAAAAACAAAACATTACAGCCGTTAAATCAGGCCGCCGTCGTCTAAGCTGAATTGCTTACGCCGGCCGATTATTTTGGGGACCAGCTTGTTGCTCTGTTTCACAATGTATTGTTTTAATCAGAAGAGACAGAGCAAACCATGAACCATTTATTTTTCAACTAGAATTGCTTCCTCTTTTTAATTCACATACCAAGTGTATGTTACAGATGGAGTTGCCGCTGGGTAAATTTTGAAATTGTTACTGGGGGTAAAGCGTTTGTGACCGTCCTTTAATGATTTTTACACAATTAATTAATTTTTTACACAATTAATTAATTTTATTACAATTAATTAATTTTATTTACAATTAATTACTGAAGAAGAAGAAATATTTTTATTGAAAATTTTAATTTACACAATGGATATACCAGACTTGCCGCAGTTTTGTCCCCTCCAAGAACTCGTCAGTGGTTAATTTATGTGTCAATTGAACAAAGTATTAATATTGTTAAATTGCTCTATATGAAATAACTTTTTATTTTGTGTCGTAGTGAGTTTCAAAACCCACAGATATACAGACAGGCTATGACTCGTAGCATCACCTCTTAGCGAGTTGAGCCACGGTGAACACAGCATTGAGTGTGGCTAAGTGGAGTGTTTTTTTTTTTTATAGAATATGTTGTGTAGTGCTTGTTGTTTCATTCATATCCATTGGACATATAGAAAACGTAAACACCACAAATAAAATCTAATCAAACAGATTTTTGTTTTCCATTTACGTACACAGAAAAATTACATAATACTGTTTGTAATATCAAACATGTCTCGTAGAGTATTTTGGTAAGCACAACCATTTATTAAAACAGCACCAACAATTTGGATTTTAAATAGAAACAACCTTTTGTTGATTTTTTTTTGTAATTTTTTTTTTTTAAAGATTTTTTATAAGAAAAATAACAATTTTCAAGCATTCCAAAACAAAATTTGATGAGAATAAATTTGAATTTAAAATGAGGGTGTTTGAATTTAGAAACTCCATTGTTGGTGTCTGCTGTTTTTTTATGTACACAATATCTATTCGTATTTAACTTATTGAATTTTCTTTACTTTTACGTATTTCTATAAATTATTAATTTGCGTTGGCAACATTGTGTTTTTAAACAACACATAATTTATTGTAAAATGCAGTTTTCAATAATACCGGTATTGATATTTCGGTGTAGGTAATACTAACGCCGTTTCGAATGTAATACCGATACCAATACCGAGACAAGATAAAAGTGGTGTCGATACCGTTATTCGTTTCGGTGGCCAACCTTGAAAACTATCAAATTCTTAGCTATTTTTTTTTAACCTAAAATCGTCAAATCTGGCATCTACGCCCGTTAATAAAACGAGTGAATGGATAAAGCCAATAATGGTGTATTAGTTCATATAGTTCAATTGAGTGAATAGTGTTTTTGAATTGGTTCGTTCACGAACAATATTAGTAGCAGCCACCATTTTATATTGAATGTTTGCAAAGAGTATCTCACAGTTTCCAGACGTTTTTTTCATTCATTTTCAATTCAAATGGATAGAGGGTAAGTTAAAAGAAATAAAATAAATCTTTAAAAAAAAATTAAACATTTTTATTTTTGATTTATTTCGTATGATAGACCGAAAGACACTGCTCTCAGCAAACAAGCTAGAATGTTACAACCAATTGATATGGAGCCTCAAGTGGCAGCGTAAGTTGTGTTTTTTTTTTTAAGCTATTCGTTTTTCTTTTTTTTATAATATTTTGTTTTAGAATTTTTTTCATAATCTGCAATTAAGAAACAAAAACGAGCAAGAAATACCAAAATCATCTTCAAATAATGAAAATGAGTATCAAATTTCCACAAAACCAAATTCTCTTCAAAATTCGCCAATTTGTTCAGCTGTATCTAAAAGTGAAAAACTACCGATGATTGCTCAAAGACGCTCAATCTCACGCTCAGTTAAAAGAACGTATAACAATGAAATTATAACAATTCCTAGCGACGAGTATTCTTCGAAGAATGAGGAAGATGACCAATTATATGGGAAACATTGTAAGGAAGACGTTGTAAGTATATTGTCTATAATTTATAAAGAAAATATGCCAGTTCGGAAATGCAACACTATGCATCTGTGATTAGTTTGCAATTTGGGAATACTTTGACTGTGTCAGCAGTTTTTGTGATGCGTCTTTTGCATCATTCGGTACATTTAATATATTGGCCACACTGTAATTTTGATTTGGCGCGGTTTATGTTTGTATACATTTTTAGTTATGTCTATTAAATATTGCATAAAATATTAGCGGTATTCATTCTTGGTAGTAAATAACAACGCTTGTAGATATGGCTTATGGTGTACGTGTGATAAATTAATCAAACGTACACCAACAACGTGTGGTGAAATACCACACAAAAAACACACGTGATAAATTTGTCTCTTTTTTTTTTGAATTCTCAAATAAATGGCGAGGTGCGTAATCCAGAGCTAGGGTAGTCCACATAGTATAGTTATACTAAATAAGGTATAGAACTGCAGATCTATTAGCTGCAGATAAATCAGCTTCAACCAAAAGGTATTTGAATGTACGATGAAATATTCTATGTGCACGATTTGCAATATGATGGGCAGTAAAAAATGTCTTCTCCCATAAATCACAAATTAAATAACGCTGTAGTATTATTAAAAAAAACCGAAACGTTGGCCTCTTCAATAAATTTTGGCAACCTAATAATATTGTCCATACAAAGTGAGTGTAATAAATCAAAAAGATTTAAAAAATCTTCAAATAATTTGTGTCTGAAGAATCACGTCATACTTAGAACAGTGAAAAATAACGTTCAGAGTAATCAACCAGACCACAGAAAAGACAATCAAGAGAAGTCCTTTTGCCAATTCTGTGAAAATATATACCATCACAGTATGCCCTGATAAAAGTCAATTAACAATCCCATCAACGTAAACGCAACAACAGACGGGGTTCCAATACGAGCAGTCTGCCTTGTCACATAGTCAGCCTTCTCATTAAAGAAAACACCTACATGTGGGGAACCCAAGCATATGAAGATCAGTAATACATGAACCATCAACAGCTCTATGAATATCACGAACTAAATAATTCAGAGACCTAGGATTACGTAAAACAATGCCTGCATTACGACTGAGTATATATTACCATTCGAGTAATATTACTATAATACATCAATGGTCCTAATGGCCAAAATTCACCACTCAAAGAGGAAAAACGATGTGAAACTTTAAATAAGTAAAAACGATCATTACATTTTTATTAGTTTTTTTGGGTTTTATATACATCGAGATTATTCTTATATTGTTTTCAATTTATAACGAGCTTTCAACCTCCGTATATATACAAAAATAAAGCAAATCAATATATTAGCTAGGTGATACTAGTATTTCGATCTGGCTAAAGATCTCATCAGAACCAGAAGTTTTAGAAAAGTTAGAGCCTCCATAATGTGCAGAACTTTAACAAAAAACCTATTAATCATCAATTGTGCTGCATTGTTGATATGAAAAACAGCACAGTCTCTTACTCTATCAGAATTAAAGCATTAGTAGCAAAAGGAACGAAACCATCTGTTTATAATCTTCGAGGAAAGAAATAAAGTAGGACTGAATAATTAGAGGGAGTTCCAGCTCTCTTATTAAAAGAGGATCGTTGATCACCTTTAGTTTAGTAGACTGACGATGTAACTTAAGAGGGGGAACTTTGTCAAACATATGACTTAGTTTGTGATAAACATACGAATAACTGTTGTTAAGAGCCGGATCGGTCTTAATATCATGAAATAGGTAACCATTAAACAGGATCACCTTCACAACTCCTTTGTAGCAAAAATAACTGATCTTAAATGTGGAGGAAGTTTCATTACAAAACGTGTTAACTATTGAAAAAACTTAAAAATTAATAAAAATTTCGAAAAACCTAACGAAAGAATTTTGCACTAAAATTTTCTTAAATTAAATAATTTTTGATACATACAGTGTTGCTCAAAACATTTGCAACCATGGCCCCTTTTTGAAAAACACCTCATTTTAATGAAATAAAAATATAGAAACGAAGATTAAAACGCTAAATTATTTTTTATTATTTCAATTTCAATTGTTGATAATCTACAAAATAAGGTCAAATCATATATAACTCTGCTCAAAACATTTGCAACTTATAATACATGACTTCGATAATTAATAAATTTAAATTTTTTGTTCGTAATTAATAGCGTAACCACGTCGTTTAATGACTCCTGCACATCTCCTTGGCATGGACTTGATTAAATTATCAATTATATCTTTTGGAATGCTATTCCACTGCTCTTTACGTCACGTAAGATCCTCGGGTTTTTTTTCAAAACTTTATATACCAATCTTTCGTTTCACGATCTCCCAAAGGTTTTCTATGGGATTAAGGTCAGGTGACTGGACAAGCCAATCAAGCACACACAATTTT
>CM037853.1:29179623-29199385 GCA_021234595.1 Delia radicum
AAACTGTTCCCGATCCGACAAGTAGGAATTAATCAGTGAACATGCTGAGCTTGAAAACATGAACTCGTTTTTTAGCTTTTGTATCAAGTTTAAATGATTAACACGATCAAAAGCCTTAGATAGGTCTAATGATACTAAAATACTCGTTTCTCTTTTATTAACACTGTCTCTAATAGACTCTGTTATTCCTAACAGGCAGATGACAGCACTGCAACTACGACGATACCCAGTTTTGTCGATCATTTAATAAGAAAACATCTCAATGTGTTCTAAGATTTGAATTCTTGTTACATGTTCAAATACTTTAGATAAATTGGTAAAATACTTATAGGCCTTAAATTATCCATCTCATATGAAGTGCCCAGATTTTGGTATTGGAATAACTTTGGCAATACCATAAAAAAATACGTTACATCTTTAATTTTTTTATCATTCTACTAGTGCATCTTCCGTATAAGATATTGGTAATAAAATCTTGAAAATGTTTTTTGTACTTTTTAAAATATCGCAATTATTAGAATTGTTAATTTTCAGCAATCGCCCAAAAACATCCTGCAATGACTCCTGCGCTTTCCGGAGAAGTGATTTGTAATAAAATTTTGGAAATGTTTCCTTCTACTTTTTAAAATATCCCAATTATAAAAAATTAGGATCTGACAACTTCTTGTACGGAAAAGTTTTAAGATTTCCTAACCTTATTCATACAAAAATATTTCAGATTTTGGGAAATCCTCCATACAGATCATTTATTGTACCCCATTTTTATGTTTGTAGATTTATACACATTTCCAATAATTCGAACAAGGCGGTTAATCGGTTAGGGAATTATTCGAAAAAACGCTTAAATGGATTAAACGTTATTCGGAACAGTTAGTCGACAAAATTGTCGGTTCATCGATTAATCGTTTAATGGAATTAATGTATTTTCTTTTATTTTTTAATAACAATAACAAAAGCAAACACAAATCTTTATAAAATATCAGGGCTGTGCCTTTAAAATTTGGGTCGTGCGTTGTTTTTTAATCAATAATGAAGTGAAAGTACTACACTCAAATAATAAATTTAGTAGAAACATTTTTTAGTACAAAATAATTTTTTAGTAAACATTTTCCTATTCTTTATTTACAATTTTGAGGAATTTTTGTTATTGATTTTAACAAAATATTTTAATTTTTAGTAATGATTAGAGACACGTGTTGCTAAAATTAGCTAAACGGTCTACTGGCCTAAAAATAATTAATTTTTCTTTAAAATCACAGATTTTTCTGTAATTTTTACATACTTTTTTATTTGTGTAAAGAAAAAAAGAATTGTCAACGTTTTTAAAATTTAATAAAATTGTAGTAAATCCTTAATGGAATTAGATTTCCTGAATGGAAATAGATTTGCTGAGACCAGAGTATTTTTTATACAGGATTGTTGTTCTCCGAATCCAAATCTGAACTCAGAATTTTCTTCATTACAACAGGTTCTCGAAATGTGTGAACATAATGTTTAAAAAAATACCTGTTTTTCGCTATATTCGAGACGTTATATCATCGCGAATTAAGCTTTACTCAAAAAACTATTATGTCTTCTCAGAATTTGATCTGTTGCTTTTAATTTAGGTTTAACCTTTCTAATACCTTTTTCCTTTTTTGGTTAAATCATACGCTGAAATTCATTGGTATGGCATTTTCGCTATTACCATAAATATCAAAATTACCATAACTACCACACCAATAAATTTCGGCGAACGATTTCTCCGAGAAGGTTTTGAAATGGTTAAACCTGATGGCACCAGACAAGAGCTTGCACAAGGCAAAACAAAGTTTTGTTGAATAAAGATTTAATTCGCGATGTTTTTTAAAACATAGAACTAGATTTTGTAATCCCATGTAATTTTAAATATTTTTTAACAGTTTATTAGTTTTTACATTTTATATACATCAAGATTATTTCTATGTTATTTTTATTTATTTACAACAAGTTTTCAACTTCCGTATATTTACAAAATAAAGAAAATGAAAGATTTTAGCCAGGTTGATACTAGTATTTTCGATCTGTTTAAAGATCTCATTAGAACCCGAAGTTTTAGAAAAGCTAGAGCCTTCATAATAGGCATAGCTTTAACAAAAAACCTATTAATCATCAATTTTGCTCCATTCTTGTCTTCTTAGTAATCAAACACATGGCTTAGGTCTTTTCCTAACAAGCATCATGACGTGTTGCTTTTGAAAAATTGGTTTCTTCAACAGAAATCTAAAACTTTTCCGCAAACATAAATTCTTAAATTATTAAACATTGGAAAGGAAAATTATTCAAGTTCGGAGCCATACTCTATATTTCGTTATAAAGATATTGTCCCAACAAATAATCTATAGAGCTTTTGTTTTCAAATTTATTAATTGACCACTTTCAGGAATGCGTTGATAGATCTATTTCAGAAATTTTCTAGGTTCCCAGCGTCAGAACAAGTTTTGAATGAAGTGAAAATCCCATGCAAAACATCAAACATTCATATAAACTAGTTTACTCACTAAATGAGAACTAATATATGAGTTTGAAGTTAAAGATTATCACCATTGATCAAAAATAAATTGAAAACTTCTTTGTTCATAAAAACTAGTTTTCTCACTAAATGAGAACTAATATATGAGCTCGAAGTTAAAGATTATCATCCTTGATTAAAAATAAATTTAAAACTTGTTTGTTATGTGCACCCTCTACCTTTGGCAGATATACTATACATGCTTTTTGTTTTTTTACTCCTTTTTATTTTCACACTTGTTTTGTTTAAAAACAAGATGTAAAGGGGAAGTTAACAAGACCAAAATTTGTCTTTTATACAAGTTTGATATAATTTTTATTAAAAATAAATATTATGTTTTTTCGACCTCATATATTAGTTCTCATTTAGTGAGTAAACTAGTTTATATGAATGTTTGATGTTTTGCATGGGATTGTCAATTCTTTCAAAACGTGTTCTGATGATAGGAACCTAGAAATTTCCCGAAATAGATCTATCAACGCAAACTCTATAGATTATTTGTTAGGACAATATCCCAATAAAGAAATATAGAGTATGGCCTCGAACTTAAATAATTTTCATTTTCATTGCACAATTAAAGGTCGAAAAAAACAGAATTTTTTATTTTTAATAAAAATTATATCAAACTTATTAAACATTTTTACGTAAATAACAAATTCCCAAGGCTTCATTACTTGATCGGATACATAACGGAAACGGAATGTAACTCCCTATTAAAAAATTAAAAATGTAAAAAGAGAACATCAAATTTAATGTCTCTTTTTTACACATCAATCACAGGAGTGACGGATTTGCGGATTGTAATTTCTGTTAAATCAGGGATGACAGGTAATACCGCTAAAATACCGTTATCGATTTAATACCGTTACCAAAATAACTGAAAAACCGATATCCTTAAAATACCGTTACCAAAATAACTGAAAACCCGTTACCCGCTAAATACCGTTACAGAAATAACTTAAATACCGTTATTGCTAAAAAAAACCCGTTACCGAAATAAAATAAAAAGCGTTACCCTTACCGATACCCGCATCGAATCGGTTGAAATACATTTTTGCATTCCATTTAGTGCGTTAGATAGAGACAAAAAAAAAACAACATTATCTTCTATTTTCTTTTTACGCATATAAGGTTTTAAATGTAAGTTTCGTTCGATATATTCCTGTTATAAATATTTTAAACGCAGGACTTTATTTTCTCTTTAAAGAAAAATTCTTTCTTATATTTCGAAGAAAGTTCAGATTTTTTTAAAATCTTGAAATAAAATTCGTAGCATAATTTAGTAAAATCAAAAATTTATTTAATTTTCTTTATCTTTAGAGATGATCATGGTTTTAGTCCTTTACATTGGTGTGCCAAAGAAGGACACACCAAATTGGTGGAAACGTTATTACAACGAGGAGCTCGTGTAAATGCAACCAATATGGGTGATGATATACCACTGCATTTAGCAGCGGCTCATGGTCATAGGGATGTAGTACAAATGGTAAGAAGCCATAATTATTTAAAATTGTTTTCTATAATAATTTCAATTACTTATTGCAGCTTTTAAAAGAACGTTCTGAAGTTAATGGGGTCAATGAGCATGGTAATACTCCTTTACATTATGCCTGTTTTTGGGGCTATGACATGATTTGTGAAGATTTAGTTAATGCTGGAGCTTCCGTAACTATAGCCAATAAAGATGACGATACTCCGTTGGATAAGGCTAAGCCGGGTTTGTCCAAACGTCTTCAAGACTTGGCCGAACGTAATGGTCAGGAAATGAAAAAGATTAGTTTTAAAGAACAAAGTTGGGGTTTCAAGACTCGTTCACGAGATGCCACTCTCTCTAGATTTAAGGGCATTAGTATGGGTGATTTGGATTTGCGTACAAAATTGTCGGTTACACCCTCTGGCGAAACTTGGCGTGGCAGATGGCAAAAGAATGATGTTATTGCTAAAATATTAGCTGTACGTCATTGTACGTCAAGAATATCGAGAGATTTTAATGAAGAATTTCCCAAATTAAGAATATTCTCACATCCCAATATTTTTGCCAATTATAGGAGCCAGTAATTCACCACCAAATTTAGTGGTTATTAGTCAGGTAAGAGAAAATTTTAAGAAAAAAATTATTTTTAAAAATATTTTAAAGATTTTTTTCTATGATTATTATTATATTACAAAATCTATAGATTTTATAAAAACCAATAGATTTAATAACATTCAATAGATTTTTCGTAAGTCCATGTTGTAAGATAGTTTTGTATTAAATTTTTGTATAAAATATTGAAATTTTTGGAAAAGTTCAGAAAATAATCAACATTATCCAAGACAAACCAAAAAGTTTTTGAAAAATGAATGTAATACATTTTTTTCTCGATTTTTAGACTCCTAGGTGAAAATGCGATCATATATAAACATATTTGACCATACATGGGCTTGTATATAATCATAAATGGGTATGACTGATTATATACTTATGTCCATTAGGATGTCCCTTAAAAAGTGCATTTTTATTAAAAAATTTCAAAAATGTATTATTTAATTTAATTTATTCCTTTAACAAACTTTCGTTGCCAGAGCGTAGATCTTTAAAATACCTTTAATTGATAGCCATTTTTGTGCAGTTTCTTTAAAATAAATGTGATAAAAAAACAAAAAAAGGCAACTAAAGCCATTTTTGACCCCATCTTTGAACCCTTAAAAGTATGATTGCTACGATTTACATATTAAAATTTAATCAAAATATGATAGAAGTCAGTCTGTGAATTTCTTAGTGGATCTTTTTTTTTTTTGTCAAAAGTGAAAACATTAACCCTCTATGGATCAAGTTACATTTTTAAGGCATAATTTAAATTAAGTTTCATGGCTCTTTTTTGTGTCCCCAACACAAACATTTTTTTAATAAAGGTAAAGATAAATTACAGTCTTAATAAAGTTTGAATGATACTTTTCCGAAAATTATACAAAGTTTAATGAAAACCTTAAAATTTTGTTCAACTTTTGATATTTCTAAGGAACTAAGTAGTTAGACAAATATAATTTTTTATATTAATGCCTCTAGTTTAAACGCACCTAATATATTTGCCTTTTTCGACGTAACGCGTAAACTAGAGACTTCGACGAATTATATCTTGTATTAATCATGCAAAACCGGTGAATCTTTTCTGAAATTTTTAAGAGCCTATAACTTTTGATAGGACGATGATATAACAATGTAGTAAAAAGCATATTAAGTAGGTTACAGGGTCGCCATATAATGATTTGTGAAAACTATTTTTAGTTTAGAAATGTTGAGGTTAAGAAGAAGAATAAATGTTATTCTCTAAAAATTATAAACACTATTAATTTTTAAATCCGGCTAGACTAGTTTCTACCTCTTTTTATGGACAGGCGTCATCAGTGATTTTCCATTTAAATTGTATTATTATTTGTGTATTTATAATTGTCAGATTGTCTCTATATGATACATTTTTCAGCAACCTGCGTCTGTAAGAATCAAACCTGCGCTCTTCTTACATTACAAACGTCACAATACCAAGTCATGACTGTTAAGCTATCACACCCAAGTATGGCCTCGAATGTAATGCAGCTAAATTACAATTTTCTTTCCTATTAGCTTGTCTGTTATTGTATATTATACTCGGAAGTGACAACACTAACAGCACAATATTCTATTTTTAGATTTTTGTTTATTTTTCTAATCTCCTCCGTCTCTATTTTTTGTTTTTTTAAGCACTTTTTTAAAAAAATATTTAAAAATATAATGAGACTGAGGTAATTAACTGAAGATTTGAGTGATGTCAATGAAACAATTGTATTGTCTATCATGGGAGTTATCAAACTTTTTGAAATCTAATATGACAATATCATATTAGATTTTTGGACTTGACGTAGAACAATGTTCTAAATAAATATATGAAAATATGGAAAGTCCGAAGAAACTATTTTTGTATTTTTTTTAATACAAAAATTAAAACATTTTTGATAAAAATTAAAAAATAAAAACATAATAATTTATTAAAAACAAAATTAACCCTTTACGTGCGTACAAAGTGTCACAGCTTAAATTTCATTTACTTATACCACTACTAAAGGGCGCGATTAGGATATAAAATTGACTAAAAACGCATACTAGGAAAATGCATACCAGCGTATCTTCCTACTAATGTATGATAGAAAATGGGTGAAACAAAAAATATTGTAATTTTTGTAAAAAAACTGAATTTTATGCATACAAAGTGTATGCCACAAATAACTATCACATTGCACGTAAGGGTTAATCCGTTACCAAAATTGTTAGGTGATTTCGTAACCTTTTCGGCGATGTATTAAAAATGAAAAACGAATGAGTTGTTTAATTTTTTATAAAATTCTCATTAAAAAAAACATCAAATCTCGAGCCCAAAGGCTGGTTTTTCGAATTTTTAATGCAGCACGATAATCATTGTTATATTTGAACACATTTTTAATCAAAATTGCAGTATTTAATTTTTAATTAATAAAAATTAGTGCTTTTGGTGTTTTTTAAAAACGGTTTAGCTCACGGGATGTTATCGCTAGAGCCGAAATATTTTAGGAATCATCATAAAACATGTTTAAAGTTTATTTTCAAAGGGGGGGGGGGGGGGGGGGGGGGGGGGGGGGGTCATATATTAAACCATATATGGTCATATATTGAAACTATATGACCATTTCACCTAATCCATTTTCACCTAATCCATTAACTCATTATTGACACAGTGTTCCTTTTCGACTCAGTACATATAAACGGATATACTTTTTTACTGAGTAAAGATAATTAAGTGCTTTAAAAATCTTAAAATAATGCAACATCTTGACTACAATCGTGAATAATAAATTCTGGAAAATTGTTATATAGAATTTCCAATTTTTTTTTTTTTGGAAAAATCGATTTTTGATCTTTTTTGATGGAACTTTTTTCAAAAATTATTTAAAAATATAAAAAAGCCTAATCCTTTATATTCTTGACTATTATATTAATGAAAAAATATGAAAATGTATTTCTCTGCTAGATATTAGTTTATCGATTGTACATAATTTTTGAAAATCTGACCGATAGGGGCATGTATTTTTCAAATACACAAATTTTAAAAAATTTCAAAATTTATTCCGTTTTTTACTTAAATCATAAATAATGCTAGTTTTTATTAAAATACAATTGCCTATTTTAGAAAAATGGCCAAAAATTATTATTATTATTATATTAAAGGTTGATATAATTTTTATTAAAAATAAAAATTATGTTTTTTCGACCTTTAATTGTGCAATGAAAATGAAAATTATTAAAGTGCGAGGCCATACTCTATATTTATTTCATTCATTTGCAATATAATAAGCCTTAAAGGCCAAAGACGTCTTGCTAGTGTGCTACATAAATTCAAGAATATATTTACAAATAGTTTAGATTAAATTCAATAAACAGTATACATATATACATAAAAAATACGAAAATATCCTTAGAACAGGATAGCAATAGCTATAAAATTGTACATTTTATTTTTGGATAGGGTTCAGCTGTTTCAACATCACTAAGAAAATGTAAAAAGTCCATACTGGAGAAAGCCTGAACTAAAACAATTTGAAAACACTCATTCATACAGTGTCCCGGAAATGTGACAAAAGTCTGTTCCTAAAACATTGTACGATAATGTAAAAGTACGTAAATTCAAAGGCAAAAAATTCCAGCTTCTAGCAGTTCTAATAAGTAAAGATCGTTCAAAGATTGTATAGTCTATAAGTGGTTCAACTATCTGAGGGTTCCTCTCAGACCTAGAAAATATAAATTCAGAACGTAAGTAATTGGGTACACCAGATCTAATGACCTTATAAAAGAACAATAAATTGCGAGTTCTATATACTGTGCTAGGGGGCAACCGAGAAAGTTAATAACTGCACTAGATACGTGATCACGAAATCTAATTCCATATACAAACCGCACAATTCTTTTCACTATTAGCTCAAGCCGCACTATATTATACCCAGAAGTACCAGAATCAACCTCAAGGCAGTAATTAACATGCGACATCAACAAGGTGTGAGCAAGAATATATTTCACCCTTACAGTCAAATACAAGCCACAATTGTAAAGTTTTCTGAGTCCCAAAGTTACCCTAGATGAAACAACATCAATTTGTTCACTAAAATTTAGATATTGGTCCATTACAAACACCCAAATTTATTAGGATATTGTCCTAACAAATAATCTATAGAGTTTTTGTTTTCAAATTAATTAATTGACCACTTTCAGGAATGCGTTGATAGATCTATTTCGGGAATTTTCTAGATTCCCATCATCAGAACACGTTTTTAAAAGAAGTGACAATCCCATGCAAAACATCAAACATTCATAAAAACTAGTTTTCTCACTAAATGAGAACTAATATATGAGCTCGAAGTTAAAGATTATCACCATAGATCAAAAATAAACTGAAAACTTGTTTGTATTTTATATCTACCTTTGGTAGATATATAATACACGCTTTTTGGTTTATTTTCACAATTGTTTTGTTTAAAAATATGAATAATATAATAGTATATGAATAATTTTCATTTCATTGCACAATTAAAGGTCAAAAAAACATAATTTTTATTTTTAATAAAAATTATATCAAACTTATATAAAAGACAAAGTTCGGTCTTGTTTACTACCCCTTTACATCTTGTTTTTAAATAAAACAAGCGTGAAATAAAAAGGAGAAAAAAACAAAAAGCGTGTATTATATATCTATCAAAGGTAGAGGGTGCATATAACAAACAAGTTTTCAATTTATTTTTAATCAAGGATGATAATCTTTAACTTCGAGCTCATATATTCTCATTTAGTGAGAAAACTAGTTTTTATGAACAAACAAGTTTTCAATTTATTTTTAATCAAGCATGATTATCTTTAACTTCGAGCTCATATATTAGTTCTCATTTAGTGAGAAAACTAGTTTATATGAATGTTTGATGTTTTGCATGGGATTGTCACTTCTTTCAAAACGTGTTCTGATGGGAACCTAGAAAATTACAGAAATATATCTATCAACACATTCCTCAAAGTGGTCAATTAATAAATTTGAAAACAAAAACTCTATAGATTATTTGTTAGGACAATATCCTAATAAAGAAATATAGAGTATGGCTCCAAACTTGAATAATTTTCATTTTCATTGCAAAATTTTAATTTTAAAAAAATTTTGGTTGCTCATATTTTCACTAGAGGGCGCTTTAAAGAAAATAAATAAAAACATTTCTTAATGAAGCATTGATTTAAAAAGATTTCATAATTTTTAAATTTATTTTTTATTATGTTTCAGTTCATGCCTAGAGGTTCATTATTTAATCTTTACACGGAGCCACTGGTGTTGTAGTAGACACTTCCCAGGCTGTTCGTTTTGCCTTGGACATTGCCAGAGGCATGGCTTATCTACATTCATTGGAAAGAATTATACCCACATACCATCTAAACAGTCATCATGTTATGGTACGTACAATAAACGTTTAAACAAAAATCACAAATTGAAAATTTAATTTCTCTAATTTGATGTTTCAGATCGATGAAGATTTAACAGCCCGCATCAATATGGGTGATGCTAAATTTTCATTCCAGGAAAAGGGACGTATATATCAACCTGCCTGGATGTCTCCAGAGGCATTACAACGAAAACCTACAGATCGCAATTGGGAAGCCAGTGATATGTGGAGTTTTGCTATATTGCTATGGGAATTGACAACTCGTGAAATACCATTTGCCGAATGGTCACCCATGGAATGTGGCATGAAAATAGCCTTAGAGGGCTTGCGTGTAAAAATACCGCCGGGTACTTCAGCCCACATGGTGAAATTAATAAATATCTGTATGAATGAAGATTCAGGTAAACGGCCTAAATTTGATATGGTTGTACCAATTTTAGAGAAAATGAAACGTTAACATACTCTTTCTCGAAAACCAAACTTCTCCACTTTTGTGTCTTGTGTGTTTTTTCTTTGTAATCTGCCAAAATTAAAAGCCTAAATTATTAAAGTGCCTTAAATGTTATTATTTCTAAATGTTGTAAATGTTTGTCGAAAATTAAAACAAAAAATAACTTTAATTTTATAAGCGGTGCTCGATTTTTGTACTAATAATGAATTTTAACTAAAAAGGATTTTCTTTTTCTTTAACAAAAAGTCCTTGCGAAATAATATGTATTTTATATTTATAGAATATTATTGTATTTTATGTTTATTATAAAAAATTTATTTAATAAAAGTTTATATTTTTTATAATAAAAAATTAATTAAATAAAAAGTTGTGTTAGTATTTTTAATAAAATCCCTTTAAAAACCAAAACGGCTTAACTTGTTTATTAAACGATTTAAAAAGCCGGTCACGTGGGCACTATCATCCCTTTTTATTATTTCAACTTTACTGATTAATTCATTAAAACCCCCCTTCATTATTTGTATTGACCATTCTCTTGCCTTTAAAGTTTTCTTCTCTTGTATTTAATAATTTATTTTCAAAGCTTTTTTATTAGCGTTTGTATGTGTGTTAAGGGTTTTCGTGTAGTGTTCGTTTTTGTCTGTTTGCAATGCAAAAATGAGCACAATGTCCCTGACCTACTTTTATCTTGTGAGAGTTAAGGAAGTGGTAACATAACATAATAATAAAAAGGAAATAAAACACGAAATAATAAAATGAGACAAACAAAGAGAGTGAAGTGAGAATATTAAAGACAAGTGTTTTATATAGAATAAACAAAACAATGAATAAAGAAAGGATAAGGGATAATGTATAGGGGAAATTGTGATATGAAATGTTACTTTCCTAAATATGCCATTTATACAACCAGGAAAAAATGTAGGCTGAAATGTCTTAAACATTACAGTTAAAATAACTACAAATGTAAGTAAAATGCGATAACTGCATTTTTCGTAAAAAAATTACTATTCAAAAATTAACTAACTACAGAATGCAGTAAAAATAAATGTGAATGCCGGTTTAAATTGGGCAACATAAAACAATTACTTGTATTGTAAAATCAAAATGTAAGCTGAACAATCGGCTCTACTCCGAGAGGGCGACTGACCTTAGGTGGGCTAATGGCGTGACTTGTGTGGTGACAAGGCACATCCGGCCGGCTCTAGATCTGGGGCGAACGAGGGCGCTCCTGTTGCTTTCCAGGGAGGAAATCTCTAACATGGTGGCGGTGATAACCGGCCACTGTCTTATTGGCAGGCACGCTCGTATGTTGGGGGTGTTATCGCCTGACTTCTGTAGGAGCTGCGGGTACGAGGAGGAGGAGGAGAGTATTGAGCACTTTCTCTGTTCATGTTCGTAGTTATTTTTTTCGTAATATATACGAATATTTTGTATATTCTACGAAATTTCGTTTAGGCAAGACTTGACTAATTTTACGAAAATAACGAAAATCTTTCGTATTTTTCAGATCCAATACTGAGTTTTTTCCATTAAAAAGCTCTAAGGCTCTGCCAGCGTTACCAGTTTTAAAATATGAGAATTTTTAACAACTTATTTTTTTAGTTCTACACTGATAGAAAGAAATTAGTATTTTAAGTTTCTTCAAAACTAGAGCACTATTTGCACTACAAATAGTGTTTCCAATTATTCGACCTAGCCGGTTAACCGGTTAAGGTATTATTCGAAAAATTGCTTAAATTGATTAACCGCTTATTCAAGTCGGTTAATCGACAAAATTGGCGGTTAATCGATAAATCGTATAATGCAAAATAAATGTATTTCTTTGGTACTTTATCAATAAAAACAGTATTTTCAAGTAAAGTCGACTATCTTGGTACATAAATGGTTTGTTTGGGATGATTAAAAGCATTCTGCGATTTTTAAATTCGCATAAATTGAAAACTTATAGATTTATTAAGGAGAAATTTAAGTCACTAAATGCTTAGAGTTACTGAGTTTTTCCATTGAAAACATCTGCCAGGGTCTGCCAGCGTTACCAATTTTAAAATCTAAGAGGTTCCAAGAACAACTTATTTTTTTAGTTCTACACTGATAGAAAGAAATTAGTAAATTCTTTTGCTAAAACTACTGAAAAACAGTTAAAAATGCTAAAATTAGCAATTTTTTTTTGCTAAATATTAGTAAGATAAGAATAGCAAAAATAAATCTGTTAAAGCTACAATAATTTGTTATATTTAAGCTAAATTTTAGTTAATTGAAAATATCAAATTAAACTGGTAAAATCAGCAAAAAATTTGATAAATAACACAGGTCAACAGCAAAAAAAGGCTTGACTAACCACTATATAGATTTGATGCATCATGGCTGCCTAAGTACAAAAATGGTAAAATTTTTCAATTCTATGGATAATTTTTTTTTTTAAAAATTTTTTAAGTAAAATTGACAATATTTTGAGGCATTTCTCCACTTATGTTGTCATAACTCAAAAACAACTAGTCCGATTTTGTCAAATTAAATTTACAAAAATTAAGGTTTACAATATCTTTAAAGAACGTGTACAAATTTTTTTAATGCGATTAATAGTTTTAAAGTTATGAAACAAATTGTTAGCAAAAAAAAAAAAAATGCTAAAAAAAAAAAAAAAATTGAAAAACAAAAATCTGGAAAAAATCGAAAACTGCAAAAATATTACTTTTTATTTTTTTTGTAGTAAAGCTACATATCATGCGAATTAAACTAGATATGGATCATAAAAATCGATGCATGCTTTACATTTTTATTTACAATTAATTGAAGGTATCGCATATTTACAAGCACTGTAGAAAATTGTACCTACTATATAATGAAAATGCAGAACATAAAACTCAGGTGCATTTTACGACACGCATTTTGGCAAAACCCCTTTGGGAAAAACCTCTATGACATTTTTATGATTCTAATAATTAAAAAAAAATAAGTAATAAACAAAAGATTGTTTAATTTTTACGATTGCGGTAGGATAGTAATAAAACGCTCATAAATGTGCGTGTACGCTGAAGTGCTCTTATTTTCCGTTAGCTACCTGTAACGGATGATTTTTTTTTTTTCATAAAAGTCCTTAATGTTTTTTAGGATTCTTGGGAATAATAAAAAATTTGCAGGCACACACAAACTGTATCCACACAAAGGGTTATCCCAAATTATAGTATCAGTATTTATAAGATGAAAGAAACAGGTCTCATAACTAAGTTTCGTATTACCGTACTCGAGAAAAAGACTTACTTCATTATTTTGCTGAAGAGGATGACTTTGTGTACTGCACAGATATTTCTGGTTTGATGACTGCCATGGGCTTACAGAGATATGATTCAAACGAATGGCGTTTATTTATCGACTCATCAAAACGCAGCTTGAAGTGTGTCCTTTTGCATAATGGAAATAAATTTCACTCCTTGCCGATCGCACATTCAACCAAAGTAAAAGAAGAATACTCTGTAATTGCATTGGTCATGAAGAAGATAAAGTATGATGAACATAAGTGGGTAATTTGTGTTGATCTTAAGATGGTAAATTTCCTCTTAGGCCAACAAAGCGGCTTTACAAAATATCCTTGTTTTATATGTTTATGGGACAGCAGAGCTAAAACAGAACATTGGAAGAAAAAACAATGGCCTTCTAGGAAACACTAGTTCCAGGTACGCCAAATGTTATAAATGTGGCTCTAGTGCCCCGAGATCGCATCATATTACCCCCTCTTCACATTAAACTTGGTCTGATGAAACAATATGTTAAAGCACTTAACAAAGATAGTGAATGTTTCCAGTATATTTCAAGGAAGTTTACCAATTTAAGTATGGAAAAGCTGAAAGCAGGCATATTTGATGGCCCACAAATTCGCAAATTGGTGAACGATACTGAATTTGGCAGTTCAATGTCAGAAATTGAGAAGAATGCATGGGATTCGTTTGTATGGGTTATTCAAAATTTCTTAGGAAATAACAAGGTTGATGATTACGTTGCGCACGTTGAAGAGATGTTAACTCACTTCCAGAATCTTGGATGCAACATGAGCATCAAAGTACACTACCCTGCACAGTCACTTAGATCGTTTTCCTGAAAATCTAGGAGACTTGAGTGAAGAACAGGGCGAACGATTCCACCAAGATATCCGACAATGGAGGAACGATACCAGGGTCGCTGGGATGCACACATGATGGCTGATTTTTGCTGGAGTATTCAGAGTAACACTTCGTTATTCAACAATAGTAGAAAATCGACTAAAAGAAATTTCAGAGTTTGTAGTTTATAATACATATTTATTTATTTATTTCTTGTTTTATTTATTATAATAAATGTGAATAATAAAATATAAATTTTCTACTATTTAATTTATTTATTTATTTATTTACATTTAAGCTCATCCAACACAAATGTCTTTCCGAAGAATAGAATCAGTATATTCTAGGTAGGGTTTTGCCAAAAAATACACGAATGTTACTATGTAATGCATTTTTGATGTGAAATTTGTACATAGCATGGGGAAAATGTTTTCAAATTCAATCAATCGAAAGAAGAACATTAACTACTCAATTTTATGTATATCAGACAAAAACTAAAATTTGGTGAAAATGAGCGAATTCACTTAATTGTGAATAAATTCGAAAAAAATCAATCGATTTTTATGATCGATATCTCATTTTGTTCCTATTACATGTGGCTTTGCGATAAAGCAATAAATCTGAACGATTTTGCCGTTTTCGATTTTTTATGATTTTTTAAAACAAAAAAATTTGCTATTTTCACGTAAAAAAAATATTTTTTCCCTCAATTTTTTATTATAACTCCGAAACTACTGAGCCGATTGAAACGCAATATATTAACGGATTAAAGGCTATGTAAATTTCAGTTTTTCTAAATTTATTGAATAATATCGGACTAATTTTTTTTTTAGTTATCATTAATTATGTTTAGAAACGTCTAAAAAATTTATAATTTTACTTAAAAATTTTAAAAAAAAAACCTCTCCATAGAATTTCAAAATTGAACCATATTTGTACTACTGGGACCACAATACATCAAAATTGTATAGTGGTTTTCAAAGCCCCTAAAATTTTTTCAAAATTGTTGCCTTGTGCAATAGCAAACAAAAAAAATCATGTGAAATTTTCAGTTTTTTTTAGATTTTTTTTTATGTGATTAAAAATTTACTATTCTAAAATCCCCATTTTTGAATTTTTTAACAAAATTTTTTGTTGATTTTAGCAAATTATACTGGTTTTTGCATTATACAAAAATTGAAGGTAAATTTAGCAAGATTTTGTTGATATTACAGTTTTATTTTTATTTTTTTATATTATTAATTAATAATCATATAATTACAAATTATATACTATTACCCTAACCGAGCACTAGATACTATGGCCTTCGTGTGCATTGTAGGGAAAACAGACCAGTGCCTCTGATGGGAATCGAACCCACGACCCCGTACAGATAAGTCAGCACGCTAGCCTACCGGGGACCACGCATTTATTACAGTTTTTCTTTGCTGTTTTTAGTCTACATATATTTAGTAAAGGTTTTTGCTAATTTTAGCAGATTATATTACTACTTTAACATTAACTAATTCAACTTGATATAACTAAAATTTTGTAAAGTTAACAGGTTTATTTTGCTGTTCACATGATATTTTCTGGAATTTTTGCACCATGTTGTTCTCCAAAGTAGAAGAACCTATTACTTATATCTTTCATTTTCAGTTTTCTGAGATCGTTCAAGTGGAACATGTATTAGAAATGCAGTTTGTAAATAATTAAAAAATTATTTTTTTTTGTGCAGAAATAGATTTTCTACATTTTCAACATGTAAATTGAGAGTTGAGTGACGATTTAAAACAATGTAACCTTGCAACATATTTTCAAGTAGAATAAAGAAATAGTAACGAAAGTAGTAATAAAACCAACTAAACTAAAACAGTTGCAAATTTCAATGTCAAAAATTATTTGAGAGACTAAGGCGAGTTTTTAGGATGTAGATTTTCTTCAAACTTAGATTAACGAAGTTTTTAACAGAGGAGTACTGCTTCTGAAATGTGATATATATATTTTTATTATTATGATAAAGACCAAAATACTAAACAAGATGAAGTGGTTGCGACAAATTTTTGTTTATAAACTCGGAAATGGCAAAAAAAAAAAATCGTTACCGGTTTAACTAAACCAAGTTTAACTGACATCCCAAAAACTTGACCTAAATTGTTAAAACTGTCATGAGTCTGTGACTTTTTGAATGAAACACAGTTTTTTTTTGCAAAAAAAAATTATTTTTCAACAATTTAGCTCAATGAACTTAGTCCAACGTTTCTCAAATTTTTGTATTCCCTCAAAAAAAAAAAAGGATTTTTCGTGATCCATAAAATAGGCATTTATTGGCCATATGTGGTCGTTTTTTTTTATAAATCCTCGTTAAATCGCGTCCAATAAGTTGGCATAATATTCGCCGTTTATTGTTTTTTTTCTTTTGAAGGTAATCGATGTGGATTATCCCGCGTGCATCCAAAAAACTGTTGCCATCACCCTTATTGGCCACGATTACGTTTATGGTCAATTGAGAGCAAACACGGCACCCATCTTGCAGACAGTTTTCTTAAACACAACTGATCATTTAAAATCGAGACCACACTGCCATATGAAATGCCTATGGCATCAACAATCTCACGCACTTGTACTCTTCGATCGTCCCAACACCAAATCGTGGATTTTTTCGACATTTTCGGGTGTATTGACCTCAATTGGCCGTCCAGAACGTTCAGCGTCATTTGTACTTGTGCGACCACAAGTAAAACACTTGTTTACCTTTGAAATCGATGGCGTATTTATCAAGCTTTTCCTTGGCTTGATTGACGGTTTTTCGCAAAAAATAATGTTTAATGAGCACTCGAAATTCACTTTTTTCCATTTTTAAAAAAATCCACGAGGTTGTATGTTTTGAACAGCTGTTAAACGCAAAGTAAATGACGGAACTTGCTTAGAATTTGACAGTAGTCTATTAACAGGTGGTACTTGATGGGAGCAGTGTTGCATTTCATAAAACTACGATGGAAGTTCGAAAAGTCACAGACTTATTGATCCGCCCCTCGTATATTTTTTTAGAAATTTTGTAAAATTAAATTTCGGAACATTTTCTTTAAAAACAACGAAAATTTTAAACTTTTAAGTTCATACTAATTTACAATGATAACAATTCAGAACTTTAACTGTAAATGTTTCCATTATTCTCTTTTATTAAAAATATTATACAAAAAAACCTTAAATCAACTGTTCTTTTAATCAATTTTTTAAATTTCATGCCAGTTTTTTCTTTTTTGGTGTGCCAATTTTGGTTTTTTTAACCTTTTTTAACCATTTTAAACTTTTTTTTCATTTTTAAACTTACCCTGGTTATCAGATATATTTAGTGGAAATACATCATTTGAGTTACACAGTTTTTCTTTTAAAAATACCTAAGAATCTGCAAGTGTTACCCATTTTCAAAATAAACACGTAAAACAGGTTCTGAAACTGGCTATATCAAGGTTATGTATATATTTAATTTTCACTGGAATATATTTGAAAATTGTAGTGTTTGTTAATAGATTATAAGAAATGTTCTTAGAAGATGGAAGAAGAAATCGGATTTCTACACACAGAGAAATAAATATATTTGCTTTATAGTAATTACAATGTGCTAAAATCCCAAAACTTATTTAACAAATTGTGAAAAGCAATCTGATGTAGGCGTGTCCCTATCCGGATTTCATTCCTGCCTAAGGAAATCTTCAGGGGACTTTGTTATTAGAATTTCTAGAGATATTTGTTATGTTAAATCACAAACTCAATGAGAAATTCTTGTCCTCGTCTAGGAGCGAGATTCAAAATTTAAAATATCAAAGAAAAACCAAAACAACAACAAAAAATTGTCACAATTGGCTTTGTCATCTTCCAAATACTACTCTGTTTTTTTGACAGATCTAGCAATGTAGTGACGTTTATTCAAGTAAAATCACAATAGAAATCATATGTTTCTATTAGTGTCAGTTACATTTAAATTTGCACACAGCACCTGCATATTTGTTATTTAAATTTATTTTCATCGGGATAAACATTAATTGCTTTAGATTTCCGAATATTTTTGGTGTTGCAACTAAAATTCAGTTCAGTTAACTAAACTTTGTTGTGAAAACTAATGTTAAGTTGTGCCGACCGACTGAAATTCGTAATAACCGAATTTGAGAAGTAGTAACCGAATTTTAGTTGGCAAATAGCAAAATTTTTCTGTGTGTACAGAATAAATTTATTGATAGTTGTGTGCCATCGATTAAAAAAAAATCAGCCTTGTCTTGAAATAGGTACATAGAAATATTGGTCAACATTAATTTGAGATTTTGAAAGAATTAAAACAGAATTAAAAATTTTCAATCTAATTTCTTAAAACCGATTAAAATATGCTATCTACGCAGAGAAAAAAATCATAGTTAAATCAATTATTATTTCATATCTAAATTAATATCATCTATAATTACGAAATTGTTAAATTAAGTATGAATCTTATTAAACTAATTTGATTCTAGTTAAAATAAACTTGTTCGTATTACATTAATATTTTAACATTATAGATGTCATTTCCGCATTTTAAAAATAAGTAGAAACGTATTTAAACTAAATAGAAAACAAACTTTGTTTGATTTCAAAGCTATTTCTATTTAATTTAATATTGTTTCTACTTGATTTTCTAATGCCTATTTTCTGTGTGTTCACATAATTTTGAAATAATTTTATGATATTTTATATTTTTTATTTTATATTATTTTTTTAAGCTTTTCTTTCCATTTTTTGTCAAAGCTAAGAAAATTATTTTTTTTTTTCTAAAAATCCATATAAAAATTTTAACCAGTTAATTAATATATATATTTTAAACGATTATTCGGGTCGAATAATTATTTGAGTTTTAAATTATTTGTTTCGAATATTAACCGAAATTAAGGCGATTAATAGAGGAATCGGTTAATCTATTAATCGAATTGGAAAGACTTAAAAAAATAATTCTTGAAAACGAAGGGGTCTATTATGAACAATTTTTTTTAATAAAAGTATTTTTTCAAATGTATACTTTTATAACAAGCATTTATATTTATTTATAATTTGAGGAACAATTCCGATCCAAATAATTGGGCGATTTTTCGAATAATGCCTTAGGGTGTTAAGGCATTACTCGAAAAATCGCCGTTATTTGGGTCGGTTAATCAACAAAATTGTCTATTAGTCGTTTAAAATGTATATCTTTGATTTTTTGTTATACATATA
>CM037853.1:30639232-30673978 GCA_021234595.1 Delia radicum
AAAAACCTATTAATCATTATTTTTGCTCCATTCTTGTCTTCTTAGTTAGCCTTTATCACCGGAAACACATATTTAACTTTATGTTTCCATCCAGAGGTGTTTCAAATGGACGCTAAAAGTGGACCTTCTCCATTTGACTAAAATTATTTTTCTGCAATTTTAAAATGATACTTTCCTAGTTTAACACTCCCCAGAAAAACGCCAAAAAATCTTGTTCAAGCGGATGTTTACCACGGTGGAAGAAACTAGCGAAAGCTTCTGTATATCAAAGATTAAAACTAAATTTCAAACAATACTCCCAAAAAAAAAGAAAAAGTTAGTATAGTAAGCAAAAAATTTTGCTGAGTCAGCAACATTTTAGTCAGGGGATGCTTGCAAAAAAATTGCTAATGTCAGCAAATCCGTTGCTGAAAATTAGCGAGCTGATTTTTAGCAACAAAATTAGTAGATTCAGAAAAAGTATTGCTAACACTTATTCGATTCAAAATCAAAAAATCCTTGCTAAAAGTTAATCAAATTATTGCTGAATATTAGTAGACAGAAAAAAATTTTTTTAGAAAATTATACTTTAGTTAATTTATTTGCTGAAAATCTCAAACATTGTTTTGTGATTCTTTTAAAAATAATTTACAATACGTACAAAATATAAAAATGTTCATAATCCCACATTGACGACACGAATTAATGTAATATCTGCAAATATATAGAAATAATTTCATATAACATAAACAAAATTAACTTCCAACTACTTACATCAATAGTTGCCTACGTGATGGCATCTTTCTAGAAACGAAACAAACGCAGAAACCAATTATGAAATATACAATCCTTTTTTCAATAAGAAAAATAAATATAAAAAATTACCTAAGATGTATGTCCTTGTCTTTTGCTTTAGACTGTCTACTTGAACGCATATTTGTTTGCAATTTGATCACACAACATTAATAATCATTATAGACATTTAGTTTACAAAACACATTTAATCTTTATTAAATTTGAATATTTTATTTTGTCTTTAATTTAATTAATAGACAATTACTTTGACAAGCCGGTGACAACACAAAATTTAAGTTTTGTTTTATTATGTATGAAAAACAGATACAAAAATCTTCCATGGTTGATTTTTTTACACGTCTTACAAGAGTTGTACTTTTTAGTATCATTTTACTCGTCTCTACTACATCTTGACATGCCGCGACATATACTTCATTCTGTGTATTGTTAATTGGTTGTCGTACAAAGTTTAATGTGTGCTTATCCGCAATTTTTTTTTTTAGCAAAATAAATTAGTAAAACATTAGTAAAATATTAGTAAAACATTAGTACAAAACAGTTAAGTGCAGTATAAGTATAACTAAAATTTTAGCTGAAAATATAATTTAGCAAAAAATTTACTAAAAATGCCTGATTTACAGCACGTTTTACTAACTTTTCTACTAACTTATTGTTTTGAGTATAGTTTGAATGAATTGGAAATCGAATATTTAAAAGTTTATGTCAGAACTTGTCATTAAATCATTCTGTCATCCACATATAACCATTAACCGAGAACGAGTTCAGGATTAAATTAAACATATAATGATATTTTTATTAAAAATATCCTTATTTACATACATATTTAATAATTTCAAACTTGTTCCAGACAATTTCCATTCCTTTACTTGCCTTTTAAATATAATAATTGTGCATAAGCTGATGAATCTCGGCTCATGACCATTATTTTATATTTTCTAATGTAGTTTTTAAACAATACCAAGCAGACTTGACACAAAATGCACGCGTGCATAAGTGGCTAAAAATTTGTGAAAACTTCATCAGGAAAAAAAAAGTTTGAAAATTTTAGAATTTTATATGCAGACGAGTAATAAACAAGACAAATTGTGTTGGGGCATAGAATTGTATGAAAATATGTTGGCTTGTATGCAACCATCCATAATATTTAGTTATGGATTTAGTTGTTTACGAACATTTTCCGACAAACGGCCTTAAAAACAACAAAATACAAAGAACCACCGACCGATAGACGAATGGACGGACGGACGGACAGCCATGCAGACAGTATGTCATTCACATTTACACATAAATGAACATACATCCAAACAAATCTCAACGGTAGACAAAAGCAAAATTGTTTGACTTTGATTTTAGCCGTTTGTTTTGTTTAGTTTCATGTATAGGGCAAGGAAATTCATGCAAATGCATATTTTGACCAAATACTTTCCGGAATCAAAGAATTTTGCAACCAAATGGCATATTTTGCATATTCATATTTTTGTTAATGTTGCTAACTAAACTTAGGCAAAAAAGTTAGTACAAAAATCTGTAAAAGGTTTTTAGTTCCTTTAGTTAGTCTCTTTACAGGAAGAAGAAGAAGAAAACATTTTTATTGAAAAATTTTACGGACACAAGGGATACACCAGACTGCCGCAGTTTCGTCCCCCTCCTGGGACTCGTCAGTGGTTAATTTATGTGTCAATTGAACATTTCAAAGTATTTTATATTGTTAATTTGCTCTATATGAAAAACTTTTTATTTTTTTGTTGTCGTACTGGTATTTGAACTCACTGCCTTAGCATCAAGCTATGCATCGTAATCTCACCTCTTATCGAGTTGAGCTACGGTCGACACAGCGATGACTGTGGCTAAAGTGGAGTTTGGTCACACTACGTACACACAAGTATTTCCATTTTAATATTTTTGTACTAATTTTTAGTACAATATATGTTTTGGTAAGAATTTTTGCTATTCTCATTTCACAAATTACGGAATTTTTTACTAATTTTTGTTGCAGATTTCAGCAAAATATTTTAAAAATCTAAGACCTCGAGCTTGACTATTTATTTAATTGGATTTTAAAACAAAAGGTCGAAAAAATATAAACACTATTGCTTTTTAGTAATTTAAAAAAAACGAGTGCTAAAATTAGCAAACAATTTTGCTAATTAAAAAAAAAATTTATTTAAACAAATTTTAATCGGAATTATTGTGGGCGGTGTGGTGTAATGGTTAGCGCGTTGGACTGTTACACAGATGGTCCCGGGTTCGATCCCCGGCGACGACAACATCAATTTAGAAAAATAATATGTATGAGTTTTCTATCCCTCAGCGTCCACCTTCGGTGATCCCATAGCACTTAACCCCACCGAAGTAAATTAATGTATCAGGGCTATGAACCAAAAAGCTTCAATAAAGTTCGCCAAATCTAAATCTGGTGGCGAGCAACAACTGTTCTAAGACTTATCATCTCGAGCAATTACAGTATTGCCATACTTGAAGCTCTTCATATTTCCGCACCGCTTTCATCTCTCCACTATCCCCTTTCCAAAGAAAGCAACACATTAACAAATAGGAAGAATTTCCTGAGTGTTGCTTCTCTTTAAAAAAGAAAAAGAAATAAAATGAGAAATTAAAACCTTTACCGAGAAACCAAATTTCGTAGCCAATCTACATTTAGGGAAAAGGAGTTTTATCATATTAATGAATATGTTTCATAAATCATTTGAATTATTAATCATATTTATGAAGAGTTTTATAAAAATTGAATACAAATATTTCATAGATCTGCAGCATTTCATAAAAACGTTTCATAAACTTTGTAAACATAATTTTTCAAGGTAAATCAACTTCAATTATTAAAGCACATGTTTATTCTATTAGAATTTGTATATTTTAAACGTTTTTAATGGCTATGTTTAGTGCTGCGATATATTTTTTTTTGTTAGAAAAAGTGTCAGTTTTTGTTAGCAAACCTTCACTAAGACGTACAACTTTCAGAATGATCCAGAAAAAAAAAAAATAAATAAAAAGTGACATTAAAAACGATATAAAGTGCATTGATATAGAATTTTAAAATTGTGTAATTTATGCGAGAATAAAATTAAGTGCAGAATATTTATAATTTGTGCTTATTTAATAACTAATAGTTAAGTTGTTAATAAAATTAAGTAGCTTTGGCTAATTTTATCTACTTGTTTCATTGCACTAATATTATTAAAATTTAGCAATTTTTTAATTGCAGTTTACAAAAAGTTTACTAAAAATTAGTAGCGGTTACTACAGTTCCTACTATTTTTTTTCTACTAATTTCATTGTAATAATATTATTAAAATTTAGTAATATTTTTGCTGCTTTTAGCACAATCGTTTATAATTGCAGTCTGCAACAACTTTACTAAAACTTAGTATCGGCTACTGATTTTTCTACTAATTTCATTGTACTACAGCTCAGCAGACATGTTTTTGCTAAATTTAGCAAAAAAGTACCGCAAGGCTCAAATAGTTAAATTTCCCGTAATAACAGCAAAATATCCCTAAGCAATTACGAACTTTTTTGTCTTAGTGTATAATTACATATTTTATGTGATATTTTGGCTTTTTGGATTATTTTCAATTTGATTGCATATTTTTTGGATATTTTGTAAAAATTAAAATTAAGTTTAAATTAAAAAAAAAAACAAACGAAACAAATTTGTCATTTTATAGACATTTATATTGGTTTTAATTTTTAAACCCACAATATCGAGTAATGGTACTCATACACTACGCAATACTCTTGTGCAACTTTCGCTATTGTACAAAATATTACAAGTGTGTATGTCATATAAAGATGGTGCGTATTGAAAACAATCAATGAGGTTTTAATTCTTATTGCGCAACCAAGAAAAGTGAAAAATATGTGCAATTTTTATATCCTTCCACAACAGAACACAACAGTGGTGCCATATTTGGAGCAAAAGTATTGTACATCTTATTGCACTGTGTTGAGCAATATGATAAGACTGTGCAACAAGAAAAAAAAATTTCACAAATGAGTCCAACGGAAAATGAAAATAGACCATCAGTATAAAAAACCCTAAAGTGGGTTTGCGTTTTTCATTAGGGTGAAAATAATATGTTAAAAGACTACACTCAAAAAAAAGTTAGTGAAGTCAAAATTGGTAGATTCAGCAAAAGTTTTGCTAACACTTAGTTGATTAAAAAAAATCCTTGCTAAAAGTTAATAAATACTTAATAAAAAAACTGAAAAAATGTGTAGAAAAATTATATTTAAATTAATTGTTTTTGCTAAGAATCTTAAACACTTTTTTTTTTTTATTAATTAATAATCATATAATTACAAATTATATACTATTACCTTAACCGAGCACTAGCTGCTATGGCTTTCGGCGAGTTGTAGCGAAAACAGACCAGTGGTGGGAATCGAACCCACGGCCCCTGCACTGATAAGACAGCACTCTAACAATTAGCCTACCAGGGCGTACGAAAATCTTAAACATTTTTTTGTGATTCTTTTAAAAATAATTAACAATAATTACAATAATCTATAGAGTTTTTTGTTTTCAAATTTATTATTTGACCCTTTCAGGAATGTGTTGATAGATCTATTTCGGGAATTTTCTAGGTTCCCATCATCAGAACACGTTTTTAAAACCGGTAATAATCCCATGTCAAACATCTAACATTCATAGAAACTAGTTTACCCAATACATGAGAACTAATATATGAGCTTGAAGTTAAAGATTATAACCATTGACCAGAAAATATATTGAAAACTTGTTATGTGGTTATTATACAAATATTGATATTTCCAGTCAACTTTTCAAAAAAAAAAAATTGGTTAGTAATTGTGTACTGTAGAAGCAGCCATTTATTTAGTGAAAGGCCAGTTATTTAAACGCGAAAACGTCAAATCAAACTTATTAAAAATTTGTCGATAATCAAAAGTGCTAACTGCAAATACGGGTTTCCCAATCAAATATACAATTAAGTTAGGGTTTTTTGTAGAACCAACTGAATTGTGTATTGCATGGATTACACTAGTCAACAGTCAAAATGTACTCGGGATGCGATAATTTTTTCTGTGTAGATAACCTTGACATGAGCTCGAAAAACGCAATAAAAATTTTTTTTTTCGTTTGGTTTTTGTTTTTGTTTTATTTTTTTTTTTTTTAATTTTAAAAATTTTTTTTTGGTTAATTTGTTTCGTCCGGCATAACTCGGGAACCACTAGCCCGATTTAATTGAATTAAATTTAAAAAATTTAAAATTACAATTCCCTTAATCTGTTTATATATTGTTTTCCTATACAAGCAACAGTTTCCAAGTTAAAAATGAATATATAAAGGAAAAAACTTATTTTTTGCCTAAAGATTTAAATTTTTTTTTTTTAAAAAATCCATAAAAAATCCCAAATGAAAAAAAATGTCAAATCTTATTACTTTTACGTAAAGTCACATAACCTATGAGCAAAATGAGACTAAGATCATGAAAATCGATGCACGCGTTTCGCTTTTATTCGCAATTGAGTAAAGGTATGAATTTCAAAATTTGCTCGACATATGCACAACTTTGTCTATGGTAAGGTTTTTTCTTTTTTTTTTTGATTCTCAGAATTAACAAAACGGAATAAACAAAGGGTTATTTAATTTTTATGATTGCGTAAGCAAAGTAATAAACGCTAATAAATGTGCGTGAACAATTAAAAAGAAAAAAGGAAAGGGGACTTTTTTAATTATTTGGGTTTTCCGGTGACTACCTGTATGATTTTTTTACAGAAATGCAACCCACATTTAAGGGTGGTCATTATTCGGAAAATTTAAGACTCACACATGGTGAAACAGGTATGTAGCCACCGTAAAAAAATATACACCCATTTATAAGTACCTGTCAGTAAAATACTAAACAATACACAGTATAAATAGGTCTTCATTGATCGATTTTACTCATTCAACAAGTGTCGACGAACGCGATAGTTAAAATGAGCAAACGTTCGCGAGTATTTGAATGCAATACCAATCCAAGTAATTTTTGTTACATGTGCGGAGAATACGTTTCTGAAAAAAACAAGCGCTGTTTTTCACCTAAATTGAGAGATTCATTTGAAGAGAGCTTCAATTTAAAGGACAGAAAGAGTTAACTTCATCCCGGCAGCGACAACGTGAAATATACACCACTCATAAAAAAGGAAAATGTTTTTTCTCCCACCTCTTCACATAAAGCTCGGACTCATAAAAAACTTCGTGAAAGCTATCAACAAAGATGGCGAAGCGTTCGCCTATTTAAAAAACATTTTTCCTCACCTTTCATCGGCAAAGATTAAGGAAGGCGTTTTCGACGGTCCGCAAATTAAAAAGTTGTTGCAAGACCAACAGTTTGAGCACATTTTATCACCAAATGAAGCTGCAGCTTGGAACTCATTTCGGCAAATTGTTTCCGGATTTCTTGGAAACAACAAAAGCTCAAATTACAGAGAGATCGTCGAACAACTACTCCAAAATTATAAAAAATTGGAGCAAATATGTCGCTTAAGATACATTTTCTACACTCGCACTTGGACTTCTTTCCGGACAACCTGGGCGATGTGAGTGACGAGCATGGTGAGCGTTTTCATCAGCAAATGAAAGAAATTGAGCACCGATACCAAGGATTTTGGAACGAAGCTATGATGGGGGACTATATCTGGTTCCTGATGAGAGAAACAAACCCACAACAATATAAAGAAAGACAAAAGCACATAATTATTTTTAATTTGAAGGTTTTTATTTTGTGTTTAGATATTTTTTTTTAAAACTTTTTTATAATTAATTAATGTTGATATCCTTAGGATAATTTCTTGTACATATATCGAATTGTTTTTTAATTTAAAGTCATATATTTTTGTCACCCAACAAATTTTAATTTTTTTGTAATAAAAAAGAAAAAACCTTACCATAGACAAAGTTGTGCATATGTCGAGCAAATTTTTGAAATTCATACCTTTACTCAATTGCGAATAAAAGCGAAACGCGTGCATCGATTTTCATGATCTTTGTCTCATTTTGCTCATAGGTTATGTGACTTTACGTAAAAGTAATAAGATTTGACATTTTTTTCATTTGGGATTTTTTATGGATTTTTTAAAAAAAAAAAATTTAAATCTTTAGGCAAAAAATAAGTTTTTTCCTTTATATATTCATTTTTAACTTGGAAAGTGTTGCTTGTATAGGAAAACAATATATAAACAGATTAAGGGAATTGTAATTTTAAATTTTTTAAAATTTAATTCAATTAAATCGGGCTAGTGGTTCCCGAGTTATGCCGGACGAAACAAATTAACCAAAAAAAAATTTTTAAAATTAAAAAAAAAAAATAAAACAAAAACCAAACGAAAAAAAAATTTTTTATTGCGTTTTTCGAGCTCATGTCAAGGTTATCTACACAGAAAAAATTATCGCATCCGGAGTACATGAAATTTTTTTCATTTTGTTGAGTAGTGTTATAGACGCAACTAATGATTGGTATTGGCAAACGAATTTAAGACTATGTTTTCCTAACAAAATATTTAAATACATATTTAGCACTCAGTATGTTTGTGGTTTGTGGGTAGAGCAGCAGCCAATTACTCCGAGTTTTCTAGTTCAAATCCCGGAAAAGACAAACGCAAAAGTTTTTTTTTTTAATTAAAATAAAATACAAAAATGTACAAAGACGTAATAATATATATTTGGAATGTTATATTGGGTAAGGCAACGCAATATTAGCTTTCATGACTAAAAATATAATTCAACATGAAGATAGTTGTCGTAACCGCCAGAATTCGATTAGCAACAAATTTGGTGAGACTGAGACTGTTTTCTGTTTGTGTATAATTACTTCGATAATATTCCCCATTTTTTTTCTGAGTGTGTTCATGTCTTTCGTTCTAGTCTGTATACCTGAACGTATATTTGTTTGAAATTTGATTTAGTTTACAAATACACATTTAATGTTTAATAAATTAAAATATTTTTTTTTGTCTTTAATTTAATTATTGGACAATCTTTCAATCTGGTGGGATTCCGTAGATCAGCACAATTTTTTTTGCAAAATAAATTAGTAAAAAATTAGTAAAATATTAGTAAAACATTAGTTCAAAACAGTTGAGTGCTGAATAAGTATAACTAAAATTTTAGCTGAAAACGCAATTTCAGCAAAAAATTTGCTGAGAAATAGTATACTTGATTTACAGAACATTTTAAAAAACTTGTCCACTAACTTATTTTTTTGAGTGTACTTAATTTGCCAGTAACGAAAAAAACAAAAATAAATTAATCGAAACACACGAATTTTGTTATGAAAATTGTACCAAAGTATGTGAAGCGCACAGAAAATATTCCAAAAAATTAGTTAAAATTAAAACCACATAAAGTATAAAAATTAATAAAATAAAAATTAATAAAATATTTAATTCCAATTTTTTTTATATATATTTTAATTGGCTCCATTGGATTGCATATAAAAAACAGCCATAACATTTGCCTCAAAATACCCCAACTTTAAAATACTATATAAAAACTTTTTAAAAACCTTTGGGGGTTTTGGTTTACTGATAGTCTATTTTCATTTCCCGTTGGTCTCATTCGGGGAAGATTCGAAGACCCAACATTTGTTGCACATTGTAATAATATTGGCAATAGTAATTGCAATAATATTGCAAGGTGTATGGGTACCCTAATAAGTCGATCTTTATAAATTCAAAAGTTGTACTTGCATATTTTTTTTATTTTTCGTGCATAGTTTTGGATTTTAAGAGCATATTCTTGGTCTTTTGTGCATATTTTGATTTAAATGCATATTTTAAGCACATATTTTGGATGCTTTACTGTATATTATAAGTGCCTATATGCCTTTTTAGTTGCATGAATTTCCTTGCCCTAGTCATGTATGGGTATGTTCTTGTTGTTTACATGTGTTTTTTGGACCTGGTTTTAACCCTGGAATATGGCTATTAGGATGTCCCTTAAAGAACGATTTGTCAATTTTATTTCATTACACCCCTCAGTTTTATTGCAAAAGGTTCCAAATGGAAGAATTCGATTTTATATTTGCAAAACTTTAATCCGTGCCGTTAATCGGACAAAAATGGCACAAAAATTGTGTTATTATTAAATAGTCCCACACAATGAACAGTCACTTGAATTCGCCCATTAAAACTTTTTATTGCAATAACGGAATTGTACCTAAGATTTTATGAAAATTTTAATTTTATTTATTAAAAATTTTATAAGCCTAATGAAAAAGTTTCACTAAAAATAGTTTCATAAAAATAATGAAACTTTTTCATAATAGTTGAACAATTTTCATTCATTTTGTGAAGAAAACTTCATTAGTTTAGTAAAAAATGTCATTACTCGTTCAAGAAAGTCCTCTCTATAAAATTTTTAAAAATATAATTTTTTATTTCATTTATTTGCAAGTATTTAGATAAGTAATTCTGACTTCATCGAATATCACTAACCCACTTTAGAAAATGACCCGCGAATTACATAAAATAGCAAAAACATATTTTTTAACTTAATTTTAAAGATTTTTTGAAATGCCTAATTTGGAGATGTCGATTGCTTTTTTCATAATACAATAGTTGTTATTAAAAACAAACATACATTAAAAAATGTTAAATCGTGTTTGTATGTGGAGCGACTCCTTTGCAGGACATTTGATGAAAATTTATTATTTTGTCAAAAGTTTAAACAAGGTTTTAAAGTTTTCATCAAAGTTTGCATATTTTTCGCAAAATAAATTTCCTAAGACCAGAATTACATTTAACTTTATTAAAAAAATCTTTAACCCTTAGTGTCCTGGGTACCAAAGATATAAATGGAACTTAATTTAAATTGTGACTACAATATTGTTAAACTTTTTAAATTATAAAAAAAAATCAACTTCATTAAAATTATTATTTTATTTAATTTGATCCATATAGGGTTAATTTTCCCACTTTTGACTGAAATAATTAATACAACCTTATAATACAAATGGGCTACGCCCGATAGGGGATTTGAGTTGTAAATTTTTATAAAACAGCCACTGGTTAATATATTTATTTATTTTTTTTAACTTATTTAAGTGATCACAAAGAGTATATACAAATAGAGAGACTACAGTTCCCACGCCTCTCATCAACGAACTCGGACAAGCAAATGAAAACATTTTTTTTAGACAAAAAGAAATTATTACAACATGTTGATAAAAAATTGTTACTTTTAACAATCACTTTTATTTTGCTTATATTTTGTTATTTTCTATTAAAAATTAATATTTTATAATGTTATCTTGCTGATTTTATCATTAATCTTTGAAATAATCAAAAACTTTTTAAATTATTATTAGAAAACGTGATACAAATTAATTAAAACTTCCAAAATCTGCAAAATATTTTCGTTTGCTCGGAGAGAGTTTACGAAGAAATAAAAAGAGGGCAGATTGAGCGACACTGAGTAGTATGGAAACCCACTGTGATAACTAATACAAATAAACATACGCGGATAATATAAAGTTAGTTCCTCGTTCCCTATCGTTACCCGTGTTCAATTGTTACAATTCCTATCGATCTCCGTTCCATTCCTACGTAAAGCACTTTTACACATTTTTTTGTACTCAAAAGCTTTTTTTGCTCAATTGTAATTAGTTTTTTAGGCATTTGTGTGATTTCATTAGTATTAGTAATGTAATGATAAAAACATTTCTTTACAGTTAAATGTTAATGAAATTTTGTTGACATTAGCAATAGTGAAGTAATGCTAATGAAAAAATTCCAAGTATGGATTTAAGTCATACTTTGGAATTTTTCATTGGCATTGAAATTCAAGTGGCATAACTTGCGGTCAATGTTAATGCCAAAAAATTTCATTACCATTTCAATGTCAATTTATTTTAATTGGCATTGATTAGACTAATGGTAATAAAATGGCACCAGTGCCTAAAAGAACCAATTGTAATTAGCGGAGAAATATATTTTTATAAAAAGTGTTTTGTTTAGAGATGAAAGCCGTGGCAAAAGATCGGCGTCGGAGGCTCGAGTCAAAAACAATAGGCGGGTTAATTGCCGCCAAAATATGGTCAGCTAGGAGGAAAAAAGTGTCGGTGGCGGCTGATAATCTGCTGAATGTAAAAGACCAAAATAAATGTTTAGTTAACTGTACACTCAAAAAAAAGTTAGTAAAATCAGCAAAAAATTTTGCTGATTCAGCTAAATTTTAGTCAGGAGCGTACTCACATGAATATACATAATTTTAATGTTATTGTTGACATGCAATCCGCTCTTACAATGATGTCTGACATCTAATCTCACATTCAGTTTTAATTTTTTTTTTGATATTTTTATGTTCGTGGCCTTTTCATCGAATTCCAGGGAACCAGAAATATGCTCTAAAAATCGATTTCATGTCCATAAAAATGCCCTAAAAACCAAAAACATTTTTTTCTAAAAAATCCGTATTTTAAAGCTTATTTTATAGTACAGTTGGACTACTTTTGTGTTATTTATTTCAACTGCTAGCAAAAAGAGAAGACAAGAAATTAATTATAGTGTTACAACTCATTATGTGGAATTATCGCATTTTACAATTTGAAAAACAAAATCGAAAATTTAACAAAAGTAGTCGTATAAAATCGTTTATATCTTTTTAACGGTTGACGTGATTCTTTGATAAAATTAATTTTTTTTTTGCATTTTTTTAAAAGTCCGCTGATGAAAACGCAGAGTTGTTTTCTTAATTCTTGAAAAAATATGTGTATTACATATTATTTCCCTATATGTCGTTGATTATCCCTTTAATGAACTCTTACAACTACTTTTGTGAAATTTTCAAATAATTTTCATATATATCGGAAAGGGTGGTGAAAAACTGATTTGTAGAATCAATATGCTTTCTGTCTATGCGAATGCCGAAGAAAATAAAATATTGTGTACAAAAACAATTTCGGCATTAAAAAAAATTATTTATTGAAATTTTTTTTTCAAAGTTTTTTTTTAAAAGATAGCCAACGCTCAGGAAATTCTTCCTATTAATTAATGTGTTGCTTTCTTTGGAAAGGGGATAGTGGAGAGATGAAAGGTGGTGAAAGATGAAGGGCTTCAAATATGGCAACACTGTAATTGCGCGAGTAGATAAGTCTTAGAACAGTTGTTGCTCGCCCGCCACCTGATGTAGAGTTGGCGAATTTATTGAAGCGTTTTGTTTCATAGCCCTGATTCATTATTTTACTTCGGTGGGGTTAAGTGCTATGGGAACACCGAAGGTGGGCGCAGCGAAACATAAATGTGATAGAAAACTTATATATATAATTTTTTTTTAAATTAATGTTGTCGTCACCGGGAATCGAACCCGGGACGATCTGTGTAACAGTTCAACGCGCTAACCATTACACCACGCCGCCACTGAGTACATGTGACTCAATTTTACATTTTAAAATGAAGATAATTCTAAAATACAAAAATAAATATTCAAATTATCGCTAAATATCATAAAAAACCCTTTATCTGTTAAACCCTGGACATTTATTGTTTTGTACAGTCGCACCAAAGCATATTTTTTTGTTGCCTGCATCCTCAATTTATCAAAATATTGTTATGTATAGCAACACCAAAGCGTATTTTTTTCCTTGCAACTTCAATTTTCAAATTTATCAAAATATTATTAATATTATGTTATTTTAAATTTGTTTATTTATTTAATTTATTATTTGTTTTATTTATATTTTTTAATATTCACAATTTTTATGTGCACATACGTGCCTTTGTTTGATGTGTAGTATACAAAAGAAAAATTAAATCAACGTAATCAATTTCGCTTGTCCATACAAGCTGCGACAACTACATCTAGTATTTTTACTTGTTATCCATACTTTATCAGCACAATAAGTAAATTAGTTAAACATTATTTCAAAATTAGTTTTTTGTTAAAAGTGTTTAGTTAAATATTTTAAATAGACCTTTAACAAAATTTTCAACAAATTTTTATTTTAAGTGCAGTTCCACTTTTTAATGAGAGCGATAGACACGGGTTTCATTGATCTACTTTTTGGATGTATTTTTGCCATTATTTATATTTTCTTACTTCTTTTTTAATATTTTTAGTTTCAGAATTTATTTTTTACAATTTTACAACATTTGTGGGAAATTATTTTCTTTGTATTTGATGCAGAGTTTTCTGCGTTGTGAACATTCATCGATAAATCGTTGTTTAAGGGACATCCTCATTTATATGCATTATACATTTATTACATTCATACTAAAAATTTTTTGTTTGTTTTATATTTGAAAAGACAGTTTTCATAACAAAAATCACTGCATGTTCTAAAGCTGCTATCTCTTTTTCGCATATTTTTTGATATCGGTTTTGCTCTTAAGGTGACACAAAACATGATTTGTTGACATTAACATTAAAGTTTGTTTTCCTTATATTTCAATTGTTTGTTCGTGTGTGTGTGACTTTTAAGTTTAAAGGCCTTAACTAAACAAGCAAGCACTTTAAAAAGACATACAAACATCAACATAAAATACATGAAAATACCAACAACAACAATGAAATTGTCAAGTTGACATATAAATCTCTGGATTATGTAGATTTCTTCTCCTTTTCATCTTTTGTACTTGTGCACACAATACAATCTTATATGTGTGTGCAGCAATCTGACAAGTGTTGTGAGAATTATCAAAATTTATTTTTTGCAAAATTCGGATAGAAATAAATTTGTTTAAATATTGCAGCACCCATAATATGATGGAATATGTTGTTTGTTACACCAGATGTTTAATAAATGTTGACAGAGTAACAGGCGGGGGGAGTAATATGCATTCAATTCTGTTGCCGAAAACATCAAGAGCATGCAGCTCCTTTATATCATTACCGCCCACGACAATAATGACATATTTCAGTCTATAAACAACAAACACTTTTTCGTTCATTTAAATGTTCCCTAACAAATGCCTTGGAAAACTTCAGAACAAACCGCCAGCAAAAATAGTGTTGGCAATAACTGCCCCCCACTTTCATTGCTGTAATTAAACATTGTCTGGGCATGCCGGAATTTGAAAACAAAAAATGCCAAATTAGAAGAAAAAAATATTTTCTGGACCACTTTGCCATTACCCAAGCTGTGAATAGTCCAACTCATACGCTCCGACAGCAGTGCCTACGGATTTCCTGTAGAAAAGCATCTAAAGAACAAATATTGCCTATATCTCGAGTTTGCGTTAATATTTATTGAGGTTGATTTCTTGCAAATAATCCAAGGTCTATCGTTTTCTGTTCGTATTATTTTAAGCATCCAATATTTCACGAAATCATCCAGTTCAATCTAAGATTACTAATATTTGTTTGCAAAGCTTCTCTACGAAATCATTTTAAAGCCGTTAAGTTAGGTTTAAAAAGAGGAATCAGAAGTTAATATACTCTCCACTACCGACTCATGTCCAAAAACTTAAGCCCGAAAATAGGTCTGCTGTGCTTCGTCCAGTTGTCGAAATTCCTCTGCCCATTTATCTCAGGTCACCCAATGTTAGGATATTTTAACCAGATAAGTGTTGAACCTTTTCCTTTGCATAGGCGGGACAGCTACAAATATAGTGTTCTAAGATCTCTGCATCCTCCTTGCAGGCCCTACAAATTCTAGAGTCCTCACGAATAATGCTAAATATTTGTGGCCTCTGTATTGAATGCCCGGTAAGAATGCTCATTATCTTCCAATGTTCTTTATTACTGAGTTTTCAAAGATCCTTAATTTATCCCTCATCCGGGCCTCTACATCGAATGGTCTCGCCTACTCCCGCCGTGTTCCATATAGGACAGGAGGTTACAGCTATAGAAGCTCAACTTAATCTTTCCATCCTCTTTAACACATGCGTATAAAGGTAAATACCAGTATTGTCCCTTATAAATTTACCATCCATTTAGAGGGATCGGTATGACGGCAGTTTGTCTAAATTTCAATTGGGATAAGAACATAGCCGCTGTATTTCCTAAAATGGCTGCATGTTTCACTTTCTTCATATTAATGTCCATCATACTACTGTCGCATACGTCAAGAAGAGTGTGATTAAGACTGTGTAGATCCAGCGTAACATTCTTGGATTTAACGCCCATTTAGGGCATCCAGCTCTTCTACATGAGGGCCTTAGTGATCTTGCTCTTGATGTGTTGTTTGCAATACAATATCCTGTCAAGTATTGCTCCTAACTACGTTATCTTTTTGGAGGCACTAAAAGTTTTCCGTAGAAAACAAGGCTCGCCATTGAAACTCGTCTTTTGAGTGAAAACGCATATCCCAGTTTTGTTCGGGTTTACGTTGAGTCCCAGTGGAATAGCCCAGTTGTATGGATTGTTTTTCTTAGGAATATCGACACATCGTCTGTATAGCACACATGTTGAAAACGCTCGTTGGCTTAAATAATTAAGAGACTGTTAGTCATCAATACGAGTGGTAAAATAGTAGCATCCTTTGAGATCAAACGGTACATCTGTTATAATGCAGATACGTGCAAATCGATTGGCAACAAATACGGTAGTCACTACCGAGTCTGTTTTCTGGGTGTCAGATTCCTACCATATGACCCATCAAGTTTACAAGAATACGGTCAATGTAAATCCGTTCTAGGTAAAGACATTAATAAATGCTTCCTCTTTATAAATCTAAATTGCTCGCTCAGACAGGACCCAAAATCTTTAACATAGATTTGAAAACCCGGCCCATGTTGGGGAATTGTATTCTATTTCGGTTGGTTATAGGCAGAATAAAGTGTAAAGAGATCACAATGATTGAAGTAGTAATTAAGAAAACCAAGCCATCATGCCAAGAACATCAAGAGCATTAGATTTCTCGATGTTAACATTAATGACTTAACGAGCCTAATGTTCAATAAACATATTTGGGTGTTGTTTAGAGATTTTCAGTAGGTCTGGATTTAGTGTGTAAATCATAACCAGGCTTGGTCCATGGTCAAAGAAATATTAGTCATAGTTTTTGCTGTAATCTTCTCAAGATATAAGAAGTAGAGCAGTGGAATGATCTAAACCCTGTAGTCTCCCTATAACCTACAGAAAGACCTAACAAAGGCTTAAAAGAAATTAGTGAAAGGACAGACTACGTACCGAAAGAAACGCCATTCTAACAAGATAACTCTTTAAAATACCTCTTATTCGATACACCATTTATTTATGTAAAATAAGGTAGAGTTGTGAGGTTACCAAAACCATACAGAGTCATCCATTACAGCCTAACTGAGTTGCTATCAAACTAGCATAAATAAATACAGTACTAACACCGTGAACAGTTTTTAATGTCCTTAGTTCCAAGATGTCGCACAATTGATCAAATTCGTTCACCTCACTTACGTTTTGTTATCCAAAATGTCATCTAGCACACTGAATTACTTCACCAGAGGAATCAGGAAATCTGTTTGGTGAGGCCATGGCACCAAAGAACCCAGCAATCCATGTAAGGCTGACTAAGATACAACGAATCCAGCGAAAATATGTACAGTATCGGGTTTCAGAGATTTAACCTTTCTTCCTCACGCTGGGGCATAATAAAACCTGTTTAAAGTGTATGTCATCAAAAATGGCTGTGAGAACGGATGGTTAAAGCTGCAATACTATTCACAAAGATGCTTATGCATGATAAGTCCATATCCTTTTCAATTATAATCCGCACGTCTAGTTCTCCAGAGCAAACACACAATATCCCCGTCTCCATCTTCAAATAGCAGTCCTCTAGCCCTTGTTGACTTTAAATAAATAAGAAAAATTATTGAAAAAAAACTTTTTGGACCGATAAACCCAAATTCTAAATGTAAGTTTTTGTCTCGAAGTTCCCTTTTGTCGATAACTTACAAATAATTTGACCTCATGATAATGAAAAGCTCAGAACAATTTATAATTGGGTGATAATTGGTAGGGTTATTAACGTTTTTGGAGATTAGCTGATTTCGGCCAGCAAGAGTATAGAAACATAAATTTCATCTTAATTCTTTCATCGCCGTTTGGATTATTTGTATATTTTTAACTCTCATTGCTTAGATATTGCCAAATTTTATTAACAATCACATGCGCACTGGTTCAAAACTCTAAGAACGCAAGAATCTTTCAACCTCAGGGCCTGTCATACCAGTAGCTTTTAGTCAGATGAGTCCGAGAGATCGCTAAGAAATAAACACATTTAAAAAATCAAAACTCGTCCTGCCAACATCTGAAGTAGACAAATATTTCGTATCGAATGAAGACTTTCTGATTTTCCTTCGCGTGGGAAAGGATGATCTTTAACGTTTGGAGTCATATCCACTAATCTACAAATAAGACACTTTCACTAAATAATCAATTCTCACAACAATCGATAGCTATTTGATATTTGACTACACAGTTGACTGGTTGAATTTGTAATAATCTCTGTATCTAAAAATAATAACATCTTCACATAAGAAAAAATTTCTGAAATTTATACATACGATTTCAACTCGCTTACAACTTAAAATCAATTCAAATTAATATAAACAGACATAACTATATCAGTACATCACGTAATATAATAAATGGGGAAAAAAAAGAAAAAAAAAAAACTTAAAACTAACAACATTTTTATTATAATTTGCTGCACATGACATATTCTTAACTTGTATAACACGAGCAAAATTCCTGCATAATGTCACAAGTTGTGGCACTGTCTAAACAATTGACTGATGATAATAATGACTATCGAGATGTTGATGACGATCATGATGAAGATGATACAGACAAAGACGTGAAAGATGAAGTTGATCAGTTTGATTTTAGTTGCCTGACTTGGCTGGTTGGAAGGATGATGAAGATGATGATGATGGTTGGTCGGTTAGCTAGTTTGGATTGGTTCATTGCTATAGCGAATGAGTTAAGTCTGTCCAGCTACTTTGTATTAAATTGGACTTGACTTTCAGTGACTAAAAATTACATTTCGATGATCATCGATCGTGATTTGAGATGACATCATGTCTCTTGAAGATGATGTTTTTTTTTTTTTGTTTTAGTTTTAGCGTTTTTTTTTTTTTTTTTGCTAGCCAACATCTGCGATAAGTTTTCGCTTTTTTGTGTGGTACGAAACTATTTCAAAAGTTGATATTGTTGTTGTTATTGTTCTATATGCACTCTAGTCCTGTCTACATGTTGTAACAATGACATTTTAAGTTTAAACATTTAATTTTTTAGCTGACGTTTTTGTGGTGGTGCTGGTGGTTAATGTTGTTGTTTTTTCAGAAGAAAATGAAGTTACCAGTAATGTACTCATCTTTTTATAGCCTTACCATCCTAATATGAGGGAGATATTTAAAGATTTCTATTGCGTTTGTAACACATTTAGAAATTTTTAACCGGCTGTCATGGATAGATTCCATATTTTGACAAAGCTATTGCGAATTTGTTGAATGACTCTAAGTAGCATTGGAACTCATTACAATTTAGATGACATGACATTACTCCGACAGGCATTATTCCAATATGTGGATTTGGGAGTGTGTCTCAAAAGTTTTCAGTCATAAACTTCCCACTGGAAGTTGAAACTATGACCAGAATAAAGGGGGTTTTTCATAGAGGTATAGAACTTTGAAATGGAATTTTTAATTGACATGAAACTTACTTTATTCGAAAGATAGTCTTCTGGCATTATAATTTAAATATGACACCTGGCATATGACCGCCACGGCTGGCGGAAGTCCAGTTTTCTGGAGGTCCAATTTTCGGTGACTTTTTCCAACATTTGTGGCCGTAAATTGGCAATAACGCGGTGAATGATGTCCTCCAAGTGGTCAATCGTTTCTGGCTTATCGGCGTAGACTAGCGACTTTACATATCCACACAGAAAATAGTCCAACGGTATGGTGTCAAAAATTACAACATTTTTGTATGGAAACATGTCTAAAAATTGAGAAATTAAACTTTTTTTGTATGCAGTATTCGGAAAAAGTCGTGTTGGAGCCAAACGATTACAAATGTTAGTTATGTTTAACAAAAAAAAAAAAATTTATCTTGAACTTGAATAATCTTGCTCACATCATAATTTATGATAAAACATCGAAAAATAAACTTTTGATTTTAATTTTTTAAAGTTTAAAAGTAGAACATTTGAAAAGTGCAGTGTACAGCAAAACTGACTTATGGCCCTAATGCTATAGTCAGAAAGTGTTATTGTTTATTAAATAAACACTAACTACACAGTGTTTTATGACTAAAGATGCTAAACTTTACACAAAGAATGTTTTATTAGTTAAAAATTTTATATTTTTGATTTAAAATAGTTCAATTCAGCCAATTTTGTTCTTTACTTCTCATCGGGTAAATAAAATAGTACGGGTAAAGCGTACATCTTTTTCCTTCAAAAATTATAATTTGGGTAAAACTTCTACCCTTTCCAGATTGGTTGTCTGAGAAATTTCGGTGTCGCTAAATGAAACATGTAAGGATCTGCCATTAGATAAAGTCTGCTTGAACTTGAATATCTTGCTTACATCATAATTCCTAATTAAGTTGTACCACTTCAGTAAGTAAGCTTAGGGCATTACAAATTCGTCTTTCTTGACTATATGAAACTCTCTTATGTTCGTTTTTTTTGAGGATTTTGTATGTTCCCAGGCTTAGTGATTATGATGATGGTGATGCGTTTTTTCTTTTCTTTTGTAAGCTTCCTTTGTAAGTTTTTTGCTGCTGTAATTGTGCTAAAAATTTCATTTGAAATGATCTCAAAATAGATTCTTGTCGTGCGATAACCAAAATCAAAGAGTATATACAAATAGAGAGACTACACTTGCAACGCCTCTCAGCAACAAAGTACTGAACTCGGACAAGCAAACGAAAACATTGTTTTTACACTGAAAAATGTTTGCAACATGTTGATAAAAAATTGTTGCTTAAAACACTCACTTTTATTTTGCTTATATTTTGTTGCTTTCTATTAATATATTTTAATTTTATCGGGCAAATTTTATCATTAATATTTGAAATAATTAAAAATGATAAAAATTAATTAAACTTTTAAATTTCTGCAACATGTTTTCATTTGATCGGTGCGAGTTTATTAACAAATAAAAAGAGAGCAGATTTAGCGACATTGAGTAGTATGGAAACCCACTGCCAAAATCTATTTGTTGTTGTTACTCTTGTTCCTTAATTTTGGTTTTTTCATCTAGTTACTCAACTCGATACTCTTATTATGGCTTTTGGAGTGTTATTTAATACCACTTGCTGTTAGTTTTTGGATTGAACAATCATCGTTGTTGAAAGATTGCTTCAAAGATTAAGTGCCACCAATATTGTGGCACAGTACTTGTCAAACTTACAGAAAGTCAGCAAACTAACAGCACAACAGCACAACAGCAACTACAATAACAACAGATACAAAAAAAAAAAAAACGCAACATGTCAACTAACTTGTCATTGATGTGCCTAAGCCGGAGTGGTATCGTAGATTTTGTGCACTTCTAGTTATTGCTAAAGTTGCTGTTCTTGCTGGTTTTGTTGTTGTTGTTGCTGTTGCACATTGCTGTTTTTGTGTTTAACGATGACAAAGAAAACAGGTGCAACACATGCCTTAATTTGGTTTAGAACTGAGTGTATTCTATATGTCTTTGCCAAATTCCAAAGATTCCTAACATGGGTGGATGATTAAAAGGGGGGAAAAAAAATCAAGTCGAGAAAAAAAACTAACAACAATAAACAAGTAAAAACACTTAAACGTTGTTTAAAGACGACTGAAAGGTATACTACAGTTTAAAAATATAAAAACTACACGAACAAATATAACAGCAATCAGTCCAAAGAATCTAATCAAATATTCATACGCGCAGAAAAAAAAATGTGGTTGCAATATGATTGCGGCCACAAAACTATGTTTCCTAGAGCCATAAATGGTTGTTTCATTTAAATTATTGTTGCATCAATCATATTTCACCAATAATATGGTTGCTTTTATCATATTCTTGTAAAAATCTCTCTTTTTTCAGTTATCATATTATTGTCTTGTCTAGAATCATAATATAGTATTTATTATCATATTCCTCTCTCTAACCACAGACATATTATAGTTGCGACAACTATAAGATGATCAGTCTGTTTATTTTATTAGTGTCATTCTTGTTTGAGATTTGTGAAAAGAAGTTCTGAGAAACAGTCAGCCCCAACAAATTAAATAATATTAAACATAAAGACATTAAAAATAGACAAACAGCGTAGTGGTGTTAATTGTAATGCTTATTTGTTTTGTAGAAGAAGGAATAAGTTTGTAGTCTCCACACGTTCTACCATGGAAGTCCCAGTAAAAGTTTAGTTGTCACGCATCCCTTAAATAAAGTTATTGTTTATTATATGAACATAAAAGTGTTGAAAATTAAGTATAAAGTGATAAGAAAGTGATTTTTTTTTATTCGTTTCCAATTAAGCAAAAAATATTTTTAAAAAAATAAAATCTACAGAAATATGGAAGAAAAGTTTAAACAATATACACGTGCTTTTAAGTCTGTAGTACGAAATAATCATAATATGTTTGCAATAACCATAACATGGTAGTAAATAATGATGAAATTCTCTTCGATGATCATACTATGAGAACCATAACTATAATATGGTTAAAGTGCAAATATGATGAAAAAAAATGATTATAAATGTATTCCAAACAATATTTTTATGCGTGCTTTATTCTGTAATAACATGTATAGATTGTATAGCTGACAGAATATTTCACACAGCTTATTCTTCAGCGCAATTTATTATATAAATATACTATTGAAAACATGCATAACTTTTTAATCCTGCTTCAACAGAATGCTGGTAGAATACTGTAGGGCTCATATTATGATAATTTAAAAAAATTCCCGAACCATAATATGATAATATTAGGGTCTATTTGGAATGATATATATGGTCATCTAATTATCATATTTTGATACAAAAACAGATAAGGGTATGGTTATCACAACCATAGTAACATGGTTGTCGCAATCATAAATCAAAAAATGTATGATGCTCTTTGAATAAGATTGCCTCAACCATCTTTTTTCTTTGTGTGTATAAGAATAAGGACGAATTTTGCATCTTATAACTATTTACAAATCTTATCTAGGACATGAAGCATAGGAATACTTTTCTCCTACTAGAAAACACCATGCATAAGTATAAATGCCTGATACCGGCCATGAACCATTGTCGCTGATAGATTAATATAGCTAATTTTTCGTAAATACTTTGAATGGAAAGCAGGATTCTTCTTGTTATTCCAACTTAAAACAGTCTTCGTGCATTAAATTAAAGCAGGCTGCAATAATATGTAATATTAAAGTGCAGCCACTATTTGGCCAGGTCAATTCGGTCCCTTCAGCTGTGATACCTAAGATCTTTGTACTAATTGCACTTGCATGTGAGTGTATTCTTACGTTTTTTTTGGTATATGACATACTTGTTAGTCCGGCAATATGATGTCTCCTTCGCTTTCTTCAGAAGAAACTAATATATGATCTTTTCATCCTTGGAGCCTTGTTTAAAATGTGTCATGTATTCTGCAAATAACTTAATTGGTGTCGAAAAGCTTTGATTACACACCTTGAGAAGCTTCCTTGGTTGAATGCCGATATTTGATTTATATACTCTTCGATACCCTGTTTCCAATTCTGCCATCCAAAATATTCTATCACGTCACAATTTTGAGAAAACCGCAGTTAAAGTTGTCAAAATGGCTATTTTGGCTCTATTGAAGCCTTTTATTATACGATAGACGCTTTCTAATGATTCAACATTTCAAAATAAATATATATAATACATTTCACTCTTGACGATAACACAATGACATTTTCTACAACTGGTTGTTAAAATAGCGTAAATATACATTTGGTAAATGCATGCTGCAAACAAAATATAAGTACATATTTTATGTGATATTTGGCAAAAATAATTATAATTTCGCACAATTTTAAAGATTGTTTATAATTGAAATGCAAGTTAAACAAAGATGGTGTAATAATTTTAACGCTCTTCGCCGACATTAAAAAAAGGCAAAGTTCAAAGTTTATATCGGGATTATAAAATAAAGTAAAATTGGTCTGATGCATGGCTTCTTTTAAAAATGTAATTATTGGTAATTTTTTTTGTTGGAATATTTTTCAAATGCAATTTTTACAAATTTGAAACGTATGCTCAAGCTGTTTGGATGTCTTGTGTACGCAACTTCAAAAATGGTTAAAAGCGCAATTTTTCGAGATTTTTCTCAAATTTGTGACGTGATGAAAAAATTTGGAAAAGAGATTTGGAATGAGCGAGGCAAAATCTTTTAAAAATATATATCGCGTTAGAAATCAAATCGACGTTTTCTAATTTTGTCACTCTCTCTGTGTTATCAGCGTAAGTAAGTCAACGTAAAAATATCCAGATATTATGCACTCCAGGGTCTATTGAAGAAGCTAATTTGCACTTTATTTTTCTGGCAAGCTCACAAAACATTTGCTATCTTGAAAAATAGCTCAGTTGAAAAATCTTCCAACAAAAATAGCTTGCCAACAGTTCAGTAATTTCATTATTCGGAATACCAAACACGTTGCCCCTAGAGGCCTCTTCGAGCCTGCGGTTACACTCTGATCGTAGATTCAAATGATCGTAGAGTTAAGCAACTACAGTTAATGCCTCGATATTTTAATTAGAGCCACCCGTCATTAACTGAAATCTTTGATGTGCTTGATATGTTAATAACTATTTGATTAATAAATACGTTATGTTCTACTCTTCGTTTTATTTTTAGCCAATCGTAAGTTTTTCGTGCTTATTTCTGAATTTCTGAATCTGGATTGAAGATAGAGCCTCAATTGTAAAGTATGATCGAAAAGTCTTGAGTAAAAATCTTGCATATTCATATGAGTAATCATACATAATCATGTGTGTGTATTAACGAAAATTGAGGTAATATTTACATATATTATCATACATGTCCGTACATGTGTACATTAACGAAAATTCAGGTAATATTTAGAAATATGATCACATATGAGCAAATAAAAGCTTCAATAAGTTCGCCAACTCTCCATCAGGTGGCGAGTAACAACTGTTCTAAGACTTATCACCTCGAGCAATTACAGTAATGCCATATTCGAAGCCCTTCATCCCCATCTTTCACCTCTCTACTAACCTCAAAGAAAGTTACTTTCTTTAATTAATAGGAAGAATTTGCTGAGTGTTGCTTCTCGTTAAAAAAAAAAAATAAAAATAAAATTCAGACTATGATCGAAGCTCTGTTTTTTTTTCTATAGTTCTGCAATCAAGGAAATACCTACTGCTAATGCAGAACATTTATTTGTTTTGGGGAGGGAAGTATACCATTATTTTACATACGTTTGTGGTAATGTGTGTGATTAACTGGAAAAATTGACTACAAACAGGATAATATGTATTGGTAGTGGGCCTCTATCATACTCAGTAGCTCTCAATCTGCCTCTTTTTATTTGTTTGTAAACTCGCACCTCGCAAATGAGAACATGTTGCAGTAACTTAAAAGTTAAAATTTATTTTTATCATGTTTTCAAATAATAATTTAATACAATTTTTGTTTATTTCAAATATTCACGAAAGCTAAATTAAAATATATTAAATATTGTAATGTTTTACTGTTAAATTTTAAAAAATTAAAACCACAAGTTTATTTTTCGATCTTTTATCATAAATTATGATGTGAGCAAGATTTTTCAAGTTCCAGATCATTTATGTTTTGTTAAACAAAAAAATTTTTAATTAATAAATAAACATTGCACGGTGTTTTGTTTAACAAAAAACAAATGATTTTAACTTGAGTAATCTTGCTCACATCATAATATATTAAATATTAATAGAAAATAACAAAATATAAGCAAAATAAAAGTGAGTGTTTTAAGCAACAATTTTATCAACATGTTGCAATTTTATTTTAGTGGTAAAAAATATGTTTTCGTATGCTTGCCCGAGTTTGGTATTTTGTTGCTGAGAGGCAAAGAACCTATAGTTTCTCTATTTGAATATATTCTTTGGTATTGGGCAAGCGATTTCTATGAACAAAAATATGGAACAAGTTAAATACTTTTCCTGGTAGTATTGCAAGATAAAAGCAAAATAAAAATATAATCAAAATAAAAGTGAGTGTTTCAATCAACATTTTTTTATCAACATGTTGTATTTATATGTTAGTGCAAACAAATGTTTTCTTATTCATCTCCTAGTTCGGTATTTTCTTGCTGAGAGGCGTAGGAACTGTAGTCTCTCTATGTGTGTATACTCTTTGGTATTGGGCTACCGATTGCTACCCAGCAAAAAATTTCCAAAAAGGTAAGCTGGTTTGTAATCAAGAATTTTGGGCAGAACGCATTCCTTACTAGATTACCTACTCGATTCCTTTAACAGGGCGCGAGACTAAAATAATTGATTCTTTAGAATTGATTATTTTTTTACCGAAGAAACCATTTACTTTATATTTTTAAGAACTACATACATTTTTTAATAAAGAAATAGTTTCATTGTAAAACTGCGAAGTACTTACTCAAAAAAATAAATAAATTGTTCCCTAGAAAAAATAAGAAGTACTTACATTAAAAAAAAGAAGTAAAGGGTCCGCCATCTAACGTTATTTTTCAACTAGTGCTTACTTCGTAAATGGTAACACTTAGCTCATGTCTGATTTGACAGATAATTAGTTTTATCCTTCCGCTGAACGTATACGCTTGAACAACGCTGGGAAATATTGCGACATTACTTTGAAAATCATGTCCTGCGATTGACTTACAGAAGATGCCGATTTTGCCAAAAAATCATCTTTTCAGGTGAAGCTCATTTTGATCTTGGCGGGTATGTAAACAAGCAAAATTGTCGCATTTGGAGCACAGAAAACCCGCACGCATACATTGAAAGCCGATACATACACCCAAAACGAGTCACTGTTTGGTGCGGATTTTGGCCCAGAGGCATAATTGGGCCATTTTTCTTCGAAAATGAGCAAGGAGTGGCCGTTACAGTCAATGGCGATCGTTATCGGGCCATGTTGAACGAATTTTGTTCACAAAAATTGAAGAGGAGGATATTGGCAACATTTGGTTTCAACAGGACGGCGGTACGTGCCACACTCGATGTTTTGCGCCCTGTTTTTGAAGATCGCATTATCAGTCTTTTGGCCACCTCGGAGCTGCGATTTGACACCGTTGAACTATTATTTGTGGGCTGCCGTCAAAGATAAGTGTTACGCCAACAAGCCAGAGAGAATTGACGCTTTAAAGAACAATATTCGTGAAGCCATTGGTGAAATACAGCTGCAAACAACCGATAATGTGCTTAAAAATTGGACCAATCGTGTAGGCTACTGCATGTCCAGCCGAGGCAGCCATTTGAATGAAATTATTTTCCTTTATTAACCGGAAGGATTGTACTTTCAAATAAAAAATAAATTTGAGAAAATATTCAGTAGTTTTTTTTATAGCATTTTCAAAAAAAAAGTTATTTGGCGGACCCTTTAGTGCAATAAGTTAATTCAACTTTTACTCACACGTGATTCTCCTAGGTCACTTAAATATAACGATCTAATGTGTAATTTTTTCTGGGTATGAACAAAAACATGGGACAAGTTTAATACTGTTCATGTTAGTATCGCAAGATAAAAGCAAAAGAAAAATATAATCAAAATAAAATGAGTGTTTCAAGCAACAATTTTTATCAATATGTTGCAATTATATTTTAGTGCAAAAAAATGTTTTCATATACTTCCCCAAGAGCGGCATTTTGTTGCTGAGAGGCGAAGGAACTGTAGTCTCTATGTGTATATAATCTTTGGTATTGGGCAACAGATTGCTATGAAAAAAAACATGGAAAAAAAGTCATGGTAGTATCGAGAGAACAATGTTACTAAACCCATATGCTGACGATATCCCGATTTGTGAATAGAGATTTCATTTTTGAGAGCCGAAATTCTCCTTTGCTAAATGGTCAGAAGCTCCAAATAGACTTTAAAGCTCCTGTTCTTTTATGGGTGTTGTATTCCATATCAATCAACACACAACATTGGATCTTGCGTGCATTAAAGTTGATACTAGTTGCATCACCCCTCTCAAAGTTTGTTCAAGTCTGGTTAAACCAACACATATCTTTGGGCATAGGATAAATGTACTGTAAAGGAATACGAAATTTCTATCCAAGCGCAATGACTCGTTTTAACCATTTTAGCAGTGGCATTAATGTCTAGCAATACAAAGAGTTTCCAATTGAATTGCCTATAAAACCCTTGAGTTTTTAATCCAACGAGGCTTTTAAAGATAAAAAACAAAGCTGTATGTGGCCGTGAAACACTGCGTAGCTCGAAGTTTGATAAGGATGTGGAAGTAGCACAATCAATTTGCAAACGACCTTACTTCGTTATTTTTCAAAGTGTGAATTGAGAAGAAGGTTGTGAGTATATAACCCTTTGACGACCGAACTTAAACCGCTGAAGATTTTTTGGCGTGACTTATCGAAGAGTTGGGCCTATGACCAAAAATAAAATTTGTGCTAATTTTGGCGCTTTGCTGCTCGACTTTCGGAGAATAGTACTAAACCTAAATCATTAATGGGCTCTCGCTCAGTAATGGGTTAGTATTTTGTCCAAGTTTTAATTTTGAATTGTGTTTAAGTTATGCCTAATCCAAAAATATAACAATTTTTGTATAATTAAACTTAAAACTAATGCTATAAACACATAGACGACTGCAGCTACACGACTACACAGCCTGTCAAAAATAAAATACACACGTTTATATGAAAACGATTATTTTGGCACCAACACAACTACACGGCTACCCGACTACTTTTGCCGCTGTAGTCAACTTAGGATAATTTCTATTTTTGTTGGTTGCAAAACAAAAATAGTGTTGACAATAAAACAATATATGTAACAAATTAGTGCTTAAAAATATTTATTTTGTTAAACACAGAAAACGTCGCAACATTAAATGGTATAATTGCATTAATATTCAAGAGGGGTTAGATAAATTTATTTACACGTTATAATAATGTATTATAAATAAGTAATTGTATTTTAAGTGAACTTTATATACGTGTCTACAGCCATGCATGCTGTTCTATTTTAATAAAGCAAAAAAAAAAATGTAATTGGCACTACTGAAATAAAAATTCATTTGTATAAAAACAGCTTTTTATTATGTTGCTGTCGTTTCCAAAATAATAAGTAGCTGGTCACACGGCGACGATTGCAGTGAACGGCATTTGTAGTCGTGTAGCTCTGCAGTCTGCTGTGGTCTATGTGTTTATAGCATAAATTTGTAACATTATAAAAATTAAAAACAAAAACGTAAAACAAATATCATAAAAACACAAACAAATAATTTCTTTGACTTCGAATGCACCTGGAAAGGCTATGACACTATTAGGATACTATTGCTAAAAAGTCTCCTCTGTCTATTGTCGATCACAACAAGCTTTGTTGAAATCGTCCTGCAGGTTTTCCCAAAATGACAAAAAGTAAAAATGAGACATATATCAACCATACGTCGTCAAAGAGTTAAAATTGCTCTATATCTCACGAAATGTGTGTTGGCTCGTTCACTATCCCTGTCAGCTGATGGTAGAAGCAACATATCTCCTTATTTGAAATATTTCGCTTTTGGCAGCAAATTATTTTAGATCTGTCAAATTCAATGATTTTCCTTTAATGAATTATTATTATGATTTTCCTTTTATGAATTATAATTATTTATTTCCAATATTTCGTCTCAACTTTGGGTGACTATTATAATAATAATTATTATCAAAGTTCCCTGAAGAAGTCACCCAATGTGGAGACGAAATATTGGAAATATATAATTATAATTTATAAATAAAAGATCTGAAGCTCGTTTAAAGGAAATCATTGTATAAAAGAAGGTCAAAGAAGACTTAGTAATTAAAAAAAATTAAAAAAATAATAAAATAGAGGATGATTTTTAACACAACATCCATTTAGAGTAACCTTTCTTACAGCGTTTGGCACAAATTTTAAAAATTCATTTACCACAATGCCTCGTAGGGTATCAATAATAGAAAAAAATTCCAACAAAAAATCACATAATGCCATAAAAATCAAACGTAACAAGGTCTTACGATCAGTTAACCAATTGCTCTCTTTAACCCTCTTTCCCATAATACAAATACATAATACACGATATTTTAAACATGCAACTATAAAATGTTGCAATGCGTTGGCGTGATTTACTATCATTTGTACAAAAACTTGACATTTTCCGAAAATGTTTGTAAAATTACTAAAAAAAAACTTTTAAAATATTTTAAAGAAAATTAAAAAATTAAAAATATCTCTAGAAAGTCTAATAACAAAGTCCCCTGAAGATTTCCTTAGGCAGGAATGAAATCCGGATAGGGACACGCCTACATTAGATTGCTTTTCACAATTTGTTAAATAAGTTTTGGGACTTTAGCACATTTAATTACTATAAATGCAATTAATGTTTATCCCGATGAAAATAAATTTAAATAACAAATATGCATGTGCTTGTGCAAATTTAAATGTAACTGACACTAATAGAAAACATATGATTTTCTATTGTTGATTTACTTGAATAAACGTCACTACATTGCTAGGTCTGTCAAAAAAACAGAGTAGTATTTGGAAGATGACAAAGCCAATTGTGACAATTTTTTGTTGTTGTTTTTGTTTTTTCTTTGATATTTTAAATTTTGAATCTCGCTCCTAGACGAGGACAAGAAATTCTCATTGAGTTTGTGATTTAACATAACAAATATCTCTAGAAAGTCTAATAACAAAGTCCCCTGAAGATTTCCTTAGGCAGGAATGAAATCCGGATAGGGACACGCCTACATTAGATTGCTTTTCACAATTTGTTAAATAAGTTTTGGGACTTTAGCACATTTAATTACTATAAATGCAATTAATGTTTATCCCGATGAAAATAAATTTAAATAACAAATATGCAGGTGCTTGTGCAATTTAAATGTAACTGACACTAATAGAAAACATATGATTTTCTATTGTTGATTTACTTGAATAAACGTCACTACATTGCTAGGTCTGTCAAAAAAACAGAGTAGTATTTGGAAGATGACAAAGCCAATTGTGACAATTTTTTGTTGTTGTTTTTGTTGTTTTTTCTTTGATATTTTAAATTTTGAATCTCGCTCCTAGACGAGGACAAGAAATTCTCATTGAGTTTGTGATTTAACATAACAAATATCTCTAGAAAGTCTAATAACAAAGTCCCCTGAAGATTTCCTTAGGCAGGAATGAAATCCGGATAGGGACAACGCCTACATTAGATTGCTTTTCACAATTTGTTAAATAAGTTTTGGGACTTTAGCACATTTAATTACTATAAATGCAATTAATGTTTATCCCGATGAAAATAAATTTAAATAACAAATATGCAGGTGCTTGTGCAAATTTAAATGTAACTGACACTAATAGAAAACATATGATTTTCTATTGTTGATTTACTTGAATAAACGTCACTACATTGCTAGGTCTGTCAAAAAAAACAGAGTAGTATTTGGAAGATGACAAAGCCAATTGTGACAATTTTTTGTTGTTGTTTTTGTTTTTTCTTTGATATTTTAAATTTTGAATCTCGCTCCTAGACGAGGACAAGAAATTCTCATTGAGTTTGTGATTTAAACATAACAAATATCTCTAGAAAGTCTAATAACAAAGTCCCCTGAAGATTTCCTTAGGCAGGAATGAAATCCGGATAGGGACACGCCTACATTAGATTGCTTTTCACAATTTGTTAAATAAGTTTTGGGACTTTAGCACATTTAATTACTATAAATGCAATTAATGTTTATCCCGATGAAAATAAATTTAAATAACAAATATGCAGGTGCTTGTGCAAATTTAAATGTAACTGACACTAATAGAAAACATATGATTTTTCTATTGTTGATTTACTTGAATAAACGTCACTACATTGCTAGGTCTGTCAAAAAAACAGAGTAGTATTTGGAAGATGACAAAGCCAATTGTGACAATTTTTGTTGTTGTTTTTGTTTTTTCTTTGATATTTTAAATTTTGAATCTCGCTCCTAGACGAGGACAAGAAATTCTCATTGAGTTTGTGATTTAACATAACAAATATCTCTAGAAAGTCTAATAACAAAGTCCCCTGAAGATTTCCTTAGGCAGGAATGAAATCCGGATAGGGACACGCCTACATTAGATTGCTTTTCACAATTTGTTAAATAAGTTTTGGGACTTTAGCACATTTAATTACTATAAATGCAATTAATGTTTATATCCCGATGAAAATAAATTTAAATAACAAATATGCAGGTGCTTGTGCAAATTTAAATGTAACTGACACTAATAGAAAACATATGATTTTCTATTGTTGATTTACTTGAATAAACGTCACTACATTGCTAGGTCTGTCAAAAAAACAGAGTAGTATTTGGAAGATGACAAAGCCAATTGTGACAATTTTTGTTGTTGTTTTTGTTTTTTCTTTGATATTTTAAATTTTGAATCTCGCTCCTAGACGAGGAACAGAAATTCTCATTGAGTTTGTGATTTAACATAACAAATATCTCTAGAAAGTCTAATAACAAAGTCCCCCTGAAGATTTCCTTAGGCAGGAATGAAATCCGGATAGGGACACGCCTACATTAGATTGCTTTTCACAATTTGTTAAATAAGTTTTGGGACTTTAGCACATTTAATTACTATAAATGCAATTAATGTTTATCCCGATGAAAATAAATTTAAATAACAAATATGCAGGTGCTTGTGCAAATTTAAATGTAACTGACACTAATAGAAAACATATGATTTTCTATTGTTGATTTACTTGAATAAACGTCACTACATTGCTAGGTCTGTCAAAAAAACAGAGTAGTATTTGGAAGATGACAAAGCCAATTGTGACAATTTTTTGTTGTTGTTTTTGTTTTTTCTTTGATATTTTAAATTTTGAATCTCGCTCCTAGACGAGGACAAGAAATTCTCATTGAGTTTGTGATTTAACATAACAAATATCTCTAGAAAGTCTAATAACAAAGTCCCCTGAAGATTTCCTTAGGCAGGAATGAAATCCGGATAGGGACACGCCTACATTAGATTGCTTTTCACAATTTGTTAAATAAGTTTTGGGACTTTAGCACATTTAATTACTATAAATGCAATTAATGTTTATCCCGATGAAAATAAATTTAAATAACAAATATGCAGGTGCTTGTGCAAATTTAAATGTAACTGACACTAATAGAAAACATATGATTTTCTATTGTTGATTTACTTGAATAAACGTCACTACATTGCTAGGTCTGTCAAAAAAACAGAGTAGTATTTGGAAGATGACAAAGCCAATTGTGACAATTTTTTGTTGTTGTTTTTGTTTTTTCTTTGATATTTTAAATTTTGAATCTCGCTCCTAGACGAGGACAAGAAATTCTCATTGAGTTTGTGATTTAACATAACAAATATCTCTAGAAAGTCTAATAACAAAGTCCCCTGAAGATTTCCTTAGGCAGGAATGAAATCCGGATAGGGACACGCCTACATTAGATTGCTTTTCACAATTTGTTAAATAAGTTTTGGGACTTTAGCACATTTAATTACTATAAATGCAATTAATGTTTATCCCGATGAAAATAAATTTAAATAACAAATATGCAGGTGCTTGTGCAAATTTAAATGTAACTGACACTAATAGAAAACATATGATTTTCTATTGTTGATTTACTTGAATAAACGTCACTACATTGCTAGGTCTGTCAAAAAAACAGAGTAGTATTTGGAAGATGACAAAGCCAATTGTGACAATTTTTGTTGTTGTTTTTGTTTTTTCTTTGATATTTTAAATTTTGAATCTCGCTCCTAGACGAGGACAAGAAATTCTCATTGAGTTTGTGATTTACATAACAAATATCTCTAGAAAGTCTAATAACAAAGTCCCCTGAAGATTTCCTTAGGCAGGAATGAAATCCGGATAGGGACACGCCTACATTAGATTGCTTTTCACAATTTGTTAAATAAGTTTTGGGACTTTAGCACATTTAATTACTATAAATGCAATTAATGTTTATCCCGATGAAAATAAATTTAAATAACAAATATGCAGGTGCTTGTGCAAATTTAAATGTAACTGACACTAATAGAAAACATATGATTTTCTATTGTTGATTTACTTGAATAAACGTCACTACATTGCTAGGTCTGTCAAAAAAACAGAGTAGTATTTGGAAGATGACAAAGCCAATTGTGACAATTTTTTGTTGTTGTTTTTGTTTTTTTCTTTGATATTTTAAATTTTGAATCTCGCTCCTAGACGAGGACAAGAAATTCTCATTGAGTTTGTGATTTAACATAACAAATATCTCTAGAAAGTCTAATAACAAAGTCCCCTGAAGATTTCCTTAGGCAGGAATGAAATCCGGATAGGGACAACGCCTACATTAGATTGCTTTTCACAATTTGTTAAATAAGTTTTGGGACTTTAGCACATTTAATTACTATAAATGCAATTAATGTTTATCCCGATGAAAATAAATTTAAATAACAAATATGCAGGTGCTTGTGCAAATTTAAATGTAACTGACACTAATAGAAAACATATGATTTTCTATTGTTGATTTACTTGAATAAACGTCACTACATTGCTAGGTCTGTCAAAAAAACAGAGTAGTATTTGGAAGATGACAAAGCCAATTGTGACAATTTTTTGTTGTTGTTTTTGTTTTTTCTTTGATATTTTAAATTTTGAATCTCGCTCCTAGACGAGGACAAGAAATTCTCATTGAGTTTGTGATTTAACATAACAAATATCTCTAGAAAGTCTAATAACAAGTCCCCTGAAGATTTCCTTAGGCAGGAATGAAATCCGGATAGGGACACGCCTACATTAGATTGCTTTTCACAATTTGTTAAATAAGTTTTGGGACTTTAGCACATTTAATTACTATAAATGCAATTAATGTTATCCCGATGAAAAAAAAAAAAAAAA
>CM037853.1:31392953-31501254 GCA_021234595.1 Delia radicum
TTTTGTATCTCGAAAACCCTAAACACTCGAAAGATTTTTCTTTTATAATTTTTGACAAACTTAGTTTCATCACACTTTCCGTTTTACTTATGTGATGTATAGTATAAACACATGTGTTGTAATGTAAACTGGCATTTCATAATTATTTCATTATGTATGTCTCGCAAGTGTATTTTTGTTTCCTTAATTTATCTAAAATTCTGATTATTCGAAACTGTTTTTATGCGTTTGTATTCATTGCATCTCTTCTAACGATCCAAAAATATATTTTAGTAACTTTCTTTCATTATTATATAGGCAAAGAGACAAACAACAGGCGAATTTTACAACAGTTTTTTTAACATCATAAAGAACTATACAAATATATATATTTTTCACTACACGTTCTTCTTTAGGTAATCAGAATAACCTTTGAATACCCACTGTTATAAGCATGCAGAATTTCAGATTCATTTTAGTAAACTTTAATTAAACATTTTTTCTTTTTGTAACATCCCAAATACATTAATCAATCAGTCATATTTTGTTTTACTTATAAAAACAACATTATTTTTGTTATTTTTACAAAGAATATAGATATTAATATTGTTTGCACTTTCCCTGGTTTATGAAAACACCGAGATGGAGGGTATCCAAAAATTCGTCACAGCCGAATTTAATCTTTTTTAACACCAAATTCGGCGCATCGGACTTTAATGCTTCCACTTGTTATAAATGTTTATGTATTAGTAATAAATATTTTAATTAGATTTCATTAATCCTCATTAGGTTTGTTACTTATTCAGTTAAGTAATTTTAATTTCAGTGGCTTAAATGTGAATATTAATTTATTCTTGAACATTGTCATGAAATTGTTAATGACATTTCTGAAGTTAAATTTTCTTTAATAAAAATGTAACCATTTTTTTAAACAGAAAAAAAATGCTAAAAATAAATAAAAATTTATTTAATAAAAAAACACCCGGGTTTTCACAAAAGGGCTTTTTTTAGCAAAAAAAAAATCGAAAAATGTTTTTTCCCATACTCCCTACGTTTCAATAGAAAGAAAACACTAATTTCTGTGGGAATTTGTTCACATAAGTATAAATAAATCTGCTAACTAAATGAGAATTACATGCCGGTTTAAATATAATGTTGTAAAATTAAAGCTATATAAAACATTTGATATGGCAACAACACTTTATCCAATTGTTTTTTGCTTTTTAAGAAGACATACAATATTTATCACTTTTTTAATGAAATGAGTTATTTTTTAATCGAAAAATAATTCAATTAAAGAACTATCAATTTCTAATTGAATTATCAAATTTTGTTGTTTGCGGAATTTCAGCAATTAAAGTTATTAAATCGGGGGTTTTCGTGATTGAAATGGGTTTTTATTTCTTTGTGTTATAATGATCGCTTTAATAAATAAAATGTCAAACTTGGAAATCCGTTAAGTAAATCCAGAAATATATATAAAATATAGCATAAAATTTTGAACAAATTTTTTTTTTTTTAATATTTCGGGAAGGTGGTTAAGCTAAGGGGTTTGATCTCAAACTTGTCTTTAAGAGGCCAAAATACTTCAAAAAATTTTTATTATAGTTACACTTAGAATACTACGTAGGTAAAACCCACAATGTAGTTAAAATACAAATGTAATTTCACTTAAAGAAAGGACGACTTACATTTCAGTAAATTCAACTAACATTGTCAGTTGTTTTTAATGTTCATAAAATGACTAAAAATTGATTGCAGTAAAATGAACCACATGTTCATAAAAAATAAACAGACATTAATTTTTTTAATTAACAAAAAAACTACTGCCAAAATTAATGCAAAATCATAAAACAGTCATTTGATGTGGTTTGTTTTTTTAAAAGAACTACAAGGTTAGTAGAAAATTTTATTTATTCTACAAATGACTGACATTTACATTGAAAATACGGAAACTGTATTACAACCTTAACAACTACATATTTTTATAGCAGAAGTTCCCTGAGTGTAAGAAAGAAGTTATGAATAAATGCCTGGGTACATGCTAATAAAATTTGTTGCTCTTTAGATGTCATTCGTCTAGTTATTTGTAATTTTTCTATTACATACCACAAACAGTGGAATCTAAAATTAATGGACTTTAATTAAAAAACTCCTTATTTAACTATTCACTGAAGATTTTCATGAACAAATATGACAATCATAGTTTATGATAAACGCAATTTCCAATTAAAATAGTCTTTTCTGTAGGTGTGAATAATGAAATTTTTACTTCATATTTATTTTTTTATTTTTCATTTCTAGTGTCCAATTTAACTGTGTGTTTGTCTGCACCACGAAGGTGTCATATTTATAATTTACTACACAGGGTCACCACAGGGGGACATATAAATAATAATAATAAAAAAAAAAACAACAAATTCATTTCTACTCTACATATGTCTCTGGACTAGTATTTGTCTTGTATCGTTTAAATATGGAGTATATTTTTTACAATTCAAAGTCTTTTTTCTTGTACTGCAAAAGTTATGTGAATTTACCCAGTCATAAACTGCCAGTGGTACAAAAAATCAGGCCCTGGCATCAATGGGATTTCATACTAGTCAGTGTTGCTCAACGTGCTCTCTTTTTATTTGTTCGTCAACTCGCACCGAGAAAATGAAAACAAGTTACAGAAATTAAAAATTTTAATAAATTTGTATAATGTTTTTTAAATAATAATTTAATAAAATTTTTAATTATTTCAAATATTAATTATAAAATCAGCAAGATAAAAATAAAAAAAAACTTCGTATATTAAACACGATTAAGATCATTTATTTATTAATTATAATTATTTATTTCCAATTTTTCGACTCCACATTGGGTGACTTCTTCAGGCAACAATTCACAATTAAAAATAATAATTGTAATTTACAATTAAAAATTGTAATAATTGATCCCTGAATAAGTCACCCAATGTGGAGACGAAATATGGGAAATAAATAATTATAATTAATAAATAAATGATCTTAAGCTCGTTTTAAATAAGAAGAATTAAATAAAAGAAAATCAAAGACAACTTAAAATTTGTTAATAAAAAAATTAATTTCTAGTAGAAAATAACAAAATATAAGCAAAATAAAAGTGCGTGCTTTAAGCAATAATTTTTTATCAACATGTTGCAATTATTTTTTATCAACATGCTGCAATCATTTTTTAGTTTAAAAAAAATGTTTTCATTTGCATGCCCGAATTCGGCATTTTGTTGCTGATAGGGTTTGGAAGTGTAGGCTCTCTATTTGTATATACTCTTTGCTGGCATACCACTGGCCAACCGAGGAACTGTAAATATATTACTGGCAGAACACTGTTTAAGATATTTTACGAGCGTTTTGCCAGTATTTGTTTAACAATAACTTCAGTGGTATTGGCAAAGAATTGACTGAGACTACTGGGACAATGTTGGCAAAATGTGTTTTCCTTGTGCTATTCAGTCAGCAATTGCCAACGGCTCAAAAGTCTAACAACTGTTAAAGAATTTATTTTATGAAAATGATGATGCTTTGTTTAAAACAAAATTGTAATCAGAAGGTTCCGAGTTCGATTCCGGTTCCTGGCATACATTTTTTTTGTTGATTTTTTTATATTGTCCTTTTTAATATTTTTTCAATATGAAATTGAATTTTTTTCTTTTAAGGCCAACTTTTTATTTGTTTTCTCAGCGTTGGCAAGTTGATTCTAACAAACCTTATACCAGTGCTGACATGTTAGAGCAGTCAACTATTACCCAGCAGCTATTATTCACTTACGGTTTATACTATCAATTATTATGTATCTTGTTGGCTCAGTGCTGTCGACTGCCAATCAAAAGGTTCGATTCTCCGCGGGACCAACAATTTCAAAGAAACAGTCTTTTCATTTTATTTTGGAACACATATTTTTAGACCACCTATTTCATGGTTTTCTCAACATTTAGCCAATGTTGGAAATTTTATTTAACCAGTGTTTGTAGGACACTTTTTGAACACCCGAACCTTTTTGTCTTATGATATTATCATTTTGGATTTGGGGAAAGCACTTTCTGCCAGCACTTCTTCGACCTATTAAAATGCCTTGCCAGCGGTGGTCCGTTTGTCATTTTCTGACTGGGTATGTGTAAACGAGTGAGTGTTTGTGAGATGAATGCGGTTGTGGACCAAGTTATTTAACAACTTTTTGGTCGACTGCTCTAAATTACTTGTGAAATTACTGTGACAGTTTGAATTTTTATATACGAGTATATTTTTTATATTTTATGGATGGCATGTGTGAGGGTTTGTTTGATTTGTTGGTTTTTCTTGTTGTTATTTATTAAGTAGTTATGAATATTTTTTTTATATGGCGCTTTCCCAGCCAACTTCCCGCTACAGGAAAAACTAGATGGCAGCAATGCCAAACTAACAATATTTGTTTTCCTACACTCAGGGAAAATAGTTTCATCATATTGATGAAACTGTTTTATAAATCGTTAGTCATCAATTATTCATCATATTTATGAAGTTTTCATAGATCAGATGAAAAGTTTCATAAAATTCTATGACAAATGTTTCATAAATCTTTATTATTTCATGAAAAAAAGTGTCATAAACGGTGTGAACATGTTTTTTTATTTCCTATCAATTGAAATTCAGAATTTAAATTTAAAATTTAGAAAACATCTATAGAAATTAAGACCATTCATTTGAAATAAAGAAAATGTAGTTTGTAATTTAAATTTTATATTTAAAATTCAGAAACTATCGAAACTTCAATTGAAAGTCAGAAATTATAATCAGTTGATGTGTTGTAAATTTGGCACGGAATTCTGTGAATATAAATGTTATTTTTTACAAATTTTATTGGAAATGGAAACTCTTAACCATAATTAATGTTTTTTAATTCCAACTGAAAATTCTTAACTTATTAATTCTTAAAATGAATATCAATTAATATTTTCAGAATTTCACTTTGAAATTCTGAGTTTTAATTATTATATTCCGAATAACAATATAATTTTTATTAAAAATAAAAATTATGTTTTTTTCGACCTTTAATTGTGCAACGAAAATGAAAACTAATTAAAGAAGTTTTTGATCAATGGTGATAATCTTTAACTTCGAGATCATATATTAGTTCTCATGTAGTGAGTAAACTAGTTTATATGAATGTTTGATGTTTGCATGGGATTGTCACTTCTTTCAAAACGTGTTCTGATGATGGAAAACATGAAAATTCCCGAAAAAGATCTATCAACACATTCCTAAAAGTGGTCAATTAATAAATTTGAAAACAAAAAACTATACAGATTATTTGTTAGGACAATATCCTAATAAAGAAATATAGAGTATGGCCTCGAACTTGATTAATTTTCATTCTGAATTACAATTGCAAAAATATTGGGTTTTAAAAATACTATATTAAAAAATAGTTATCGTCATTGGCTATGGAAATTTCTTCATATTTATGAAACATTTCATAAATATGATAAAGCTTGCCATCAATTGCATCATTTATGAAACAGCTTCATCATATTTGTGAAGTATTACTTTGGACGAAAATCAATGAAGTTGTTCATCATATTTATGAAGTCTTTCTACACTGAGTTGCATAACTATAATTACTAATGATTTTTGCTATTTTTTTAATATTAAAAACATTTTTTTAAAACTTTTAAATGTTTTTAAGAGTATAATAACTGATATCTTAGTGTGTAGAATTTAAGAGTTTACTTAATTGATTTAATAGAAAATGTAAGTGAGGTAAGTTTCTAAAAATAGAACTGTTGTGTTGTTGGAGTTGTACTTCTGAGATTATGTATGCAAAAACAAAAATACCGTGTATTTATTAAAACTAGTTTTAATCACAACAAAACTCGACCTGACGATAGATCAGTGCGCTAAAGCGCTATGTCTAACGTGTAGTGCGAGTGCATGTGGCATTATAAATCAGTTTATCTATACCACGGTGAGTGATTGCACAGAAAATTTCATATAGACGCAATCGAACAAATAAAAACATAACAAATATTATATTATTCAAAAAAAACAGGGTCACTGACGAAGGTTCAATACCAGAAACTACGCAGTCTGATTCAGAAAATTGAAAATTTACAATGTAGTTATGATTTTTAGAAGAGACACTCATTCTTCTCTACCACGCCTTTCACAATTAAAATTAAATAAAATTGCATATTAATTATAGTATTAATTGCAATTGTCTGAAAAAGACGTTAAAATTCAAACTTGTGTAATTATATTTTTTTGGGTTTTCATAACTATAATTACATACAACGGTAGACAAAGAAAAATAGGAAGTAAAAAAAATAAAATTTTGGTTTATTATGCAATTTAAAGCAGTTTGCAATAAAAAGCCAAAAAAGTTTAATGTTCAGTCTATTTTAAAAGTGTAAGCAAAGAAGAAAAGCAAGTATAGAAAAATTAGAGATTTATTTTGGTTTATTAAGCAATTTTAAGTAATTTGCAATAAAGAGCCGCTTGGTTCATATGTAAATGATTTTAAAAAGTTCCAATTTCAGCCAAGTTAAAAAGTATCCTAAGTTTTCAGGAAATTGCTTGAAAAAAAACCGTTCACATGTGGTTGTCACAAATTTTGCAAATAATCCGAATGCTTATTGTAAAAATAAAACAGACCCGAAAAAAGCTTTCTGATCGGGACAATGAAGAGTCTCAATCAGATAATCCATGAATGTAAGGAAAATGTGTCCAATTCAAACATAAGTGTTCCTCACAATTTTAAGTCTATATCACTGAAAAGCCATGTTTCACGAAATTCCATAGATGAATTCCAAAGTAAGACATGAGCTCCGGGTTTCGATCACAAGACTACACTGAAGCCATGCAGTACTGGCAGTTTATTAATCCGGTGCGCGCAGGTAGTGCACAAAAAGTGCACTCTAAAAGGAATTCCAGAGAATTACTCTCCAAAAGCTGATGTCTGTGCCAAGGTTATTACCATTCCACAAAACTGCTCGACTTAAATTCACTGAAAGGAATTTACAAACCAACTGGAGAAAGGTAAGTCAATAATCGCTGTTGATGAAAAAAAGTTCCACCTTGATGGTGCAGATGGTTTTAACAGCTATTAGAGAGACCTACGAAAGCAACCACGATATTTCTCAAAAAGAAATTTCGGAGGCGGATCCTTAATTTTTTGGGACGTTTGGTTGATTTGGCATTTCCAAGCTCCAGAATGAATTCTTCTGAGTACATTATGAGTACACTCAGAAGACAAGACAATGCCTCAGTTACATGTACTACAAGAAGCAGTTATTGATGCGTGGAGATCTGTAACAGAAGAACTTCGATTAAATCTGGTATCTGATCGAATTTTCGAATTATTAAAACTGCTGCTTTCAATTATGTTTCTTAAATTTTTGTAAATTTTGATATATTAAGTTAAGTGCATTTATACTTATGAAACACTAATTGATTTTATTATCCCATTTAAATAAAAAATTAATTGTTTTTTTTTGTTAAATATTATTAATTTTCCATTGATTTTACAATTATGCCGCTTTAATTCTTAGACTTTTTTTTTAATAACTTAATTGAGTGAAATTAATGTATAATTATAGTTTTGCAACGCAGTGTATAAGAGACATAAAGGACTTTTTTAAATTTTCCACATAAAGAGGCGAAGCATAAATTTTGGGCTCATTTTAGAACGATAAAAAAACATTTAAAATGTTTTTTATAAAGAAAAAAACTTAAAAAAAAATTTGCTCCATTTTTGGATAAATTGAGTTTAATATTAGTCTTACAATTTAGAACTAGTTCTGAATATTTAAAAAAAATATTTTTTTTGAATACCCCTACAAAAATATTTTCATATAGGTTTAGTTTTACCTTTAGCGTATTATTTATACTAAAAATGACTACAAAATTTTACTTTGACAAATTTTTGGAAAAATTTAAAAAGTTATTCCGTTTTTTAGTCTTTTATAGGAGAACAAGTGCTGTTAGATTTTTTTTTTTTTTTTTGCATTATAGAATATATTTTTTTCTAGCTGGACAGTTGGCTTGGAAAGCAACATATATGTAAGAATTATCACAATTTTAATTTGGTGTCTAGAAAAATATGAAAAAAACTGGCAAGGTATTGTGTGTAATAATCTTGTTTACATTGTGATTATTGTGCGGAGGTTTTTGATCACTGTAGTCTAGGTTAAAAAATATTATTTTGATTTTTTGTAATTGGATGTAATTAGATTTTGAGAAATTTCAGAGCAAATAGATCACAATTCAAATGCATATAAACGATTTTCAATCAAAAGTGAGTTAGAATTTCAAACATGTTTTTTAACGATCTTTAAACTTCGATCATAAAAAGATCGTCGGCAAACTAACAAAGTTTAGTAAATAATGAGCTACCTGCGCGCACCGGATTAATAAACTGCCAGTACTAAATGGCTTCAGTGTAGTCTTGTGATCGAAACCCGGAGCTCATGTCACACTTTGGAATTCATCTATGGAATTTCGTGAAATATGGCTTTCCAATGATATAGACTTTAAATTGTGAGGAACACGGATGTTTTTGGATCGAGATATAATCGAGGTATAAAATCTAGCAACGACAAAAGCTACATTTATAGAAATAATGAGTAAAATACATTTAAATGGAATTTTCGTGATTGGAACTTACTTAAAAATACTGTAAGTTCTCTCTCCAAAACCTTTTTCGTGGATCCGCGCCTGAGTGACTACAATACGTTTCATAATATCGCGCTATAATAAGACTCCTTAATTAATAGTTGCTTGTTGTTGCATCAAATATTGTTGATGAATATTTTTATTTGTGATATTTATATTTTTACACCATTTCTTGTTAGTACACTTAGAATATTATGTAGGTAAAGACCACTGCAAATGTAGTAAAAAAACAAATGAAAGTTCACTTAAAGAAAAGACGACTTACATTTCAGTAAATTCAACTTACATTTGTCATATGTTTTTTAATGTTAAAAAAATGAAACACAATTGTAGTAAAAATGAACCACATATGTTAGTAAAAAATAAATATGTATTTATTTTTTTTTATTTTTTCAAATAACAAAAAACTACTGTAAAAAATTAATGTAAAAGCATAAAACAGTCATTTGATGTGGTTTGTTTTTTTAAATGAACTACATATAACATATATATAATGTCCTACGGTTCCTTAAGAGGGACAAAGGGCCACAACGAAATCGTTCCATTCGGTTCTTCTTGATGCAAGATGTTTTAGCTCTCTCCAGCTTAGGCCGCTTTGATTAATTTCAAGCTTAAGTTGCCGTCTCCAGGTGTGAGATGGGCGTCCAACTCTTCGTGTATTTCCATGGGAATTCCAATCTATAGCAGCTTTTGTTGTTTCATTCTGTGGTCTGCGGAGCGTGTGACCAATCCAGCTCCATTTACGATGAAGAATATCAATGTGGATTGGGCGTTTGTATGTTTTCTCCCATAGTTGCGTATTGGAAATGGTATTGGGCCAAAATATTTTTAATATCCTTCGCAGACAGCGGTTTATGAATACCTGGATCGCGTTTATATTGTGAGATGTTGTGTTAAATGATTCGCAACCGTATAGGAGGACTGACTTTACACAGGAGTTAAATATACTGATTTTAGTACGTTTCGTGATGGCAGTAGGTTTCCATACAGGTCGTAAGATACCACATGAACTACAAGGTTAATATTAATTAAATTTGTTCTACAAATGACTGACATTTACATTATTTAAATATAATGGAACTGTATTACAACCCAAACAACTACATATTTTTAAAGCAGAAATTCCCTGAGTATATTATTATTATTATCAGCTCATGATTTAATCTGTAGCTGATTTTACGGAATACTTCTTGCCAATTTTCTTACTTATCATTTTGAAACCCGCCAAGACTCGGGCCTGGTGTGTACGCGGTCTTCACGTTATGGGGACGAGCCCTCTCGGTCCGTAAGGGTGGGTAAGTGAGTGGCGGTGTCGTTCGTATAAAAAACAAAAGAAAAAAAATTATAAAAAAAAAATAAAAAGTATTGAAGACTTTATTCATAATTTATAGTATTGAGGACAGTTACCTGGAGTCATTACTGGTAGTGAGAAAAGTAATTACATGTCATTACCGTTTTTATACTGGCAATTTTATAAAAAAAGTATATCTTCTTATTGAAACATTTTTTTTAATAACCTGGGCCTCCAGGTTGTCAGTCAACCGCTCTACCATCAGAGCTATCTCGACATGCTATTCTTGTTACAGAAAAACATCAGTGACTTGCTTGCACAAAATGTCATTACTTTGCAGCTTACAAACAATCAAAAATAATTAGATGTATATGTACTTAGTAGAAACGAAAAAAATGTGTCTAAAAATATATTTTAAAAATTTTTTTACATCATTACTTTGTATTAAAAATAATGATAATTATAAATAACGCCAGTTACTGTGTTGCAATATTGTAATTAACCTGTGATATAATTTTTAAGTTTGTGTTTAATTTAATTTTCATGTTTACTGTTTTATGTTTGTCTACAATAAAAATTATTGTTCAATGTAATAAAAATAATTTTTCTTACAACGAAGCCCTTGATAAAGTGAACATAACATTCACGAAACGTTGGGAAAATATGGATTAAATGCATTTTTAATTACATAAAGAACTTTAGGCCTTATTAGCTAAAATAAAAACAAATTTATAAGTATGTCATTCCCGTTTCTACACTGCGTTACAACCATCAATTTTGTTTATTGTAACATACAACTCTCATATATGGGCAGGGGCTCCACTGTCTATTCTGAAGCTTCTGGACCGTGTTCAGGGGAGGGCGAAGAAGCTTATCAATGTGGCACTTTTCTATCGATATTACCATGGGAGATGCTCATCTGAGATAAGTGAACTAGCTGGACAGTTGGCTTGGAAAGCAACATATATGTAAGAATTATCACAATTTTAATTTGGTGTCTAGAAAAATATGAAAAAACTGGCAAGGTATTGTGTGTAATAATCTTGTTTACATTGTGATTATTGTGCGGAGGTTTTTGATCACTGTAGTCTAGGTTAAAAAATATTATTTTGATTTTTTGTAATTGGATGTAATTAGATTTTGAGAAATTTCAGAGCAAATAGATCACAATTCAAATGCATATAAACGATTTTCAATCAAAAGTGAGTTAGAATTTCAAACATGTTTTTTAACGATCTTTAAACTTCGATCATAAAAAGATCGTCGGCAAACTAACAAAGTTTAGTAAATAATGAGCTACCTGCGCGCACCGGATTAATAAACTGCCAGTACTAAATGGCTTCAGTGTAGTCTTGTGATCGAAACCCGGAGCTCATGTCACACTTTGGAATTCATCTATGGAATTTCGTGAAATATGGCTTTCCAATGATATAGACTTTAAATTGTGAGGAACACGGATGTTTTTGGATCGAGATATAATCGAGGTATAAAATCTAGCAACGACAAAAGCTACATTTATAGAAATAATGAGTAAAATACATTTAAATGGAATTTTCGTGATTGGAACTTACTTAAAAATACTGTAAGTTCTCTCTCCAAAACCTTTTTCGTGGATCCGCGCCTGAGTGACTACAATACGTTTCATAATATCGCGCTATAATAAGACTCCTTAATTAATAGTTGCTTGTTGTTGCATCAAATATTGTTGATGAATATTTTTATTTGTGATATTTATATTTTTACACCATTTCTTGTTAGTACACTTAGAATATTATGTAGGTAAAGACCACTGCAAATGTAGTAAAAAAACAAATGAAAGTTCACTTAAAGAAAAGACGACTTACATTTCAGTAAATTCAACTTACATTTGTCATATGTTTTTTAATGTTAAAAAAATGAAACACAATTGTAGTAAAAATGAACCACATATGTTAGTAAAAAATAAATATGTATTTATTTTTTTTATTTTTTCAAATAACAAAAAACTACTGTAAAAAATTAATGTAAAAGCATAAAACAGTCATTTGATGTGGTTTGTTTTTTTAAATGAACTACATATAACATATATATAATGTCCTACGGTTCCTTAAGAGGGACAAAGGGCCACAACGAAATCGTTCCATTCGGTTCTTCTTGATGCAAGATGTTTTAGCTCTCTCCAGCTTAGGCCGCTTTGATTAATTTCAAGCTTAAGTTGCCGTCTCCAGGTGTGAGATGGGCGTCCAACTCTTCGTGTATTTCCATGGGAATTCCAATCTATAGCAGCTTTTGTTGTTTCATTCTGTGGTCTGCGGAGCGTGTGACCAATCCAGCTCCATTTACGATGAAGAATATCAATGTGGATTGGGCGTTTGTATGTTTTCTCCCATAGTTGCGTATTGGAAATGGTATTGGGCCAAAATATTTTTAATATCCTTCGCAGACAGCGGTTTATGAATACCTGGATCGCGTTTATATTGTGAGATGTTGTGTTAAATGATTCGCAACCGTATAGGAGGACTGACTTTACACAGGAGTTAAATATACTGATTTTAGTACGTTTCGTGATGGCAGTAGGTTTCCATACAGGTCGTAAGATACCACATGAACTACAAGGTTAATATTAATTAAATTTGTTCTACAAATGACTGACATTTACATTATTTAAATATAATGGAACTGTATTACAACCCAAACAACTACATATTTTTAAAGCAGAAATTCCCTGAGTATATTATTATTATTATCAGCTCATGATTTAATCTGTAGCTGATTTTACGGAATACTTCTTGCCAATTTTCTTACTTATCATTTTGAAACCCGCCAAGACTCGGGCCTGGTGTGTACGCGGTCTTCACGTTATGGGGACGAGCCCTCTCGGTCCGTAAGGGTGGGTAAGTGAGTGGCGGTGTCGTTCGTATAAAAAACAAAAGAAAAAAAATTATAAAAAAAAATAAAAAGTATTGAAGACTTTATTCATAATTTATAGTATTGAGGACAGTTAGCTGGAGTCATTACTGGTAGTGAGAAAAGTAATTACATGTCATTACCGTTTTTATACTGGCAATTTTATAAAAAAAGTATATCTTCTTATTGAAACATTTTTTTAATAACCTGGGCCTCCAGGTTGTCAGTCAACCGCTCTACCATCAGAGCTATCTCGACATGCTATTCTTGTTACAGAAAAACATCAGTGACTTGCTTGCACAAAATGTCATTACTTTGCAGCTTACAAACAATCAAAAATAATTAGATGTATATGTACTTAGTAGAAACGAAAAAAATGTGTCTAAAAATATATTTTAAAAATTTTTTTACATCATTACTTTGTATTAAAAATAATGATAATTATAAATAACGCCAGTTACTGTGTTGCAATATTGTAATTAACCTGTGATATAATTTTTAAGTTTGTGTTTAATTTAATTTTCATGTTTACTGTTTTATGTTGTCTACAATAAAAATTATTGTTCAATGTAATAAAAATAATTTTTCTTACAACGAAGCCCTTGATAAAGTGAACATAACATTCACGAAACGTTGGGAAAATATGGATTAAATGCATTTTAATTACATAAAGAACTTTAGGCCTTATTAGCTAAAATAAAAACAAATTTATAAGTATGTCATTCCCGTTTCTACACTGCGTTACAACCATCAATTTTGTTTATTGTAACATACAACTCTCATATATGGGCAGGGGCTCCACTGTCTATTCTGAAGCTTCTGGACCGTGTTCAGGGGAGGGCGAAGAAGCTTATCAATGTGGCACTTTTCTATCGATATTACCATGGGAGATGCTCATCTGAGATAAGTGAACTTATTCCACGAGCCCGAGTTTTTATTCGTAATACTCGCTTGTCTAGTAGAGCACATCCGTTTGTAGTTGATTGTCCTGTGTTTCGCACAACGCATTACAGAGAAAATTCGTTTTTGAGTGGAACGATTCGTATATAGAAAAAAACTTCCCGCAGAAGTCTTCCCTGTTACTTACAATTTAGAAAAACTAAATCAAATATCCACAAACACTACTCCCTCTTTCTTCCTTCCCATACCCTATTTTCCTGATCAATACAAAGCACTGCATGAGTAAGGGGCATCCCCTGAGTATTTGTTAAATTATAAAAAAAATAAAAATATTTGACCTACGGAAAACAAGGGTTAACGATGCGCCATGTATTTAATGTTTTTGGAATTATTGTGATCAAATAAGATAATTTATAATGACAAATTATTTACTTTTAACCAAGAAGGGCATTTTTTCGTAGAATATTTTAACCCTATCTCTGTTATTTGCATGGGTCATTTTAGTCCTTTTTTCAAGAACTACCAAAAAGGTACCCTAAAACATGCGTTTAATGGGTTAAATTGTTCTGTGAATATGTTCTGCAGCTAATTTTGCTAGGAGGTGTCGAAAACGGAAACGTCATGCGTTCATGTTAAATCACTGAAAAGGTGAATAGTTATCGAAAACAATCGTAATATGTTTCGAAAACCATAAACCATAAAAATAAGACTGTAAATTAAAATTATTAAAAAACGGAACATTACAATACATGAAATTCCTCAGTATCAACTTTTGCCAATTTAAACAAAAAAAAAATTACCATGAAAAATACGAGTTAAGGGGTTAAAATTCCATTAAAATATTACATTAGGTTTACAAACACAAATTTAGAAAAATTAACCTAATGGACTGGGCTGCACGTGATCTAACATGCGTTCTAGTGATCTAACATGCCCGGATTACGTTTTCGTCTTCCACACCTCCTAGTGAAATTTACTGCAGAATATATTAACCGCACATTTTAACCCCTTAAACGCACATTTTAGGATTCTTTTTTGGCATTAATTGGAAAAGTGAGTTAAACGGCCCATTAAATTGCAGATATTGGGTTAAAATGTTCTATGAGAAAATTCCTCTTAAAATTCTGTTGGGGAAATCCGAACTGAGAATTTAGTTCGAAAAACCTATTACATTACTTTTTGAGTCTGATTCAATACAGTGTAGGGGAAAAAAACGAAATCTTTAAACTGCCATATAATGTGACTGAACCCACACAGGATCAAACGCTTTGGGGGTTTTACTATACTAAGAGAATCGGTATAAGAATCTTTCACCCCCAAGACCATGACCTTCATTTTGTTACATAGTGTTATATAAAAAAAGGTACACTCACAATATATTTTCCGTAAAGACTACTGCATGTACACATGAAATTACGTGAAGTAAATAACTGTTAAACTTTTATGCAAAAGTTCTTGTGAGTGTATGATTGTATATGAACGCTTTTACTCGGGTATCCCAATTTTGAGATGAACTTTAATAAGAATAAATATCGATCGATATAACTTTTTTTTTTTGATCGGGAACTTAATAAATCAACACAATACATTGTATCTTTAAAAAACAAATCTACTTTAGTGCTTTAAACTGTTCTTTATTTTTCAATTAAAAATTACTCCATTATAAATAACACAATTTAAGTCAATTACAATCGTTGATTTCCAGCAACTTTATTCAAAAAAAAAAAAAGAAAAAAATAAAACTGAATACAAATCCTTTGCAGTTTTTGAACAAGTTTCGGTTTCGCATTGAATTGATGGCACTTTATCACCTTCGATAAATTTTTACTTTAACTTCATTTAATTTAAATCACAACAATTATTCATTGAAATCAATGATCATCATCACTGCAATTAATAATTTATTGTACAAGTGTAGGAATTGACAAACAGGATAACTAATCGTATATAATAAGGCAGGCACCTGACTGTGACTTAAGGTAGTCAATGCACTTTCCCGCTCAGTGGGACGACGCTATAGCCGCTGTATAACTATCGAACAGCGTAGTTAAATAGAAGAAGAATAAAAGGATTTCAAAAGATAATTAACTTTTATAAAAATGCTTTACTATGCTTAATGATCGACGATTTTTTGTAACGCCAATATATGAATGGCAATTGTATAAAATTCCTTATAGTATGTGGAGTTTGCCAGTAGAAAAAAAAAAAAACAGAATAGCAACCAAGATATTTTTGCTTTCAACAGTACACTTCATTTGTCTAGGCAAAAGAATGCATTTGTCATTTGCTGCTCAGCAGGTATACAGATTTTTTCAAGCTTTAATTTTTTTTTTTTTTTTTTTTTGGGGCTAGGCAAAATGTTAAACTTACCAAAGAAACAGGATGAACTATGTTCAAAACTCATACACGAGTGTTAGTCATGAGACCAACTATAATTTTATGGGGCGGGATGGTTAATCATAAAGACACCAAGACGGAAAACATATAAAATCCACCACTCGATTTATTTCACCGCTTCTGATTTCAACCAAACTTGGTATAGAAGATGTACATCATAGAACCATAAAGTCGTACAAATGTAGGACGGCTAAAATCCCAGCGGATCTTGAAATATCGCGTTTCAAAATATGAAAAATATTCGAAAATTAAAAAAAAAGTCGTCGTTCATAATATTCCATATATTTTTTTAAGGGCTTAAGCTACGAGAGTCGTTGTTACCATATTTTAAAGCTACTTAAATTGTAGTTTTACTAGTGCTCACAACTTATTCACTGCTCCGCGGAAAAATGCATTATTTTCAAAAACCGCAAATCAAAATGCTGTATTTGAAAAAACTGGTTTTTAAAAATTTTTAAAAAAATATATGTTAATTATAAATTACTTCCATATGCCGTGGCAAAATCCCTATATGGAGACCTTACGGTATCTTGAGTTATGAATGAAAATGTGAAAAAAATTTTACTGAAAAGCCGATAACTCAGAAATATGCAGGAGTACCACATAGGGATTTGGTAACGCTATAGAAGAATATTTTATTATTAACATATATATTTTGTAAAATTTTTTAGAAAACAAGCCTTTTAAAATACAGCGGTTTAAAACACGGATTTTGAAAAAATTAAATTTTTTTGTGAACCAGTAAAAAACCCTCGATTTAAGTATCTTTGAAATTGGGTTTTAATGACTCTTGTAGCTTAGTCCGTTAAAAGGATATGGGCAATTATGTGCAACTACTTTTGCAAAACTTTTATTTTTTTCAATAAATTATTTTCTTAGAAAGGTTGAGGTTAAGAAGAAAAATAGACGTTTATAAACACTATTTAATTTTAAAATCAGACTAGACAAGTTTCTGCCTTTTTATGAGCAGGCGTCATCAGTGAATTATTGTCAGATTGTCTCTGTTTTTTAACAACCTGTGGCTGTAAGAATCAAACCTGTGATTCTTCTTACATTACAAACGTAACAATACCAAGTCATGACCGTTTAGCGATCAGACCCAAGTATGGCCCCGAATGTAATGCAACTAGATTGCAGTTTTCTTTCCTATTAGCTTAACTGTTATTGCATATTATACTCAGAAGTGACCAACACTAACAAACACAAATATTCTATTTTTAGATTTTTTGTTTATTTTTCTAATCTCCTCCTATTTTACAACGTTACCAGATTGACGTATGGCTTTTACGTTCAATGTAGACAACTTTGCGTTTATGTTGAGACATCGCTGCAGGGCAAATTTTATAATGTATTTTAGTACAGTGTTATTTTAACGTCATACAGATAGTCGCAATTAATTTGCATTTAACAAATTTAATTTAGAAAGGTTGAGGTTTAAGTAAACCTTTTTTCTACTATATTAAGTATCATATTTTAAATATTGATCCATAACTTTGAATCGCGTAAGAGCTCCACATGTTAATTTGGCAATGCATTTTACCTTCACAAAATTATTATTTTGATAATTTTACTTAAAGCATGACAACTTTGAAAAGCGGAATCAATGAATCGCATAGCTTTAACCGTTAAAAGGATATGGACGATTAAGTGCAACTACTTTTGTTAAATTACCGATTTTTTTTTAAGTAATAATGTTATTGATAAATTTAATATAAAAATATTTATTTTTGACATCGATCAAATAGGAAATGCATGTTAGTTTAGTACTTTTTTAAATTTTTAAATTTCTTTTTTTAATTTTCACCATTCAACCATTTCCATTCAACCATTTCAACCTCTTATGTAAGAGGTTCACTAGGAAATTTACGGAATAACATGTTTCAGAATTTTCTTAAATTTGAATATGTTTTAGAGGATACTTATCTAAGGAACACATGGAAATCTTTATAATCATAATCTTAGTTTTAGTTTTAAAAAGGTGAGATCAAAAGTAACCCTTCAATATAATATTGGAACTATAAAGAATTGCGCTTGTCCATTGAATTTGATTGATAAAAAATCTGAAAGGTGTTATTCTTAACCTTATATAGAAAAAGTTGCACAAAAATTTTTTTTTTAACAATTTTGTTTCGATTTATTTATAAGCTTTATATTCTCTTCTTGTGGTCATAATTTAAATTAAAATTTATGTGTCTGTTTTGTCCCTCTTCCGCAAGTGGTTAAATATTTTTTGAATAATAGTAAAGCTTATAATAGTCTAATAAAATTTTAGTGCTATTTTTCCGAAAATTATGAAAAGTTTTTGTAAATTTCATAATGGGTCTGTTTTGGCCTTATTTTTATTAAGTGGATTTTTTTTTATCAATTTAAAGTCTTTAGTCATAATTAATATTAAGTTTTATGGGACTTTTTGTCCTTAGGCCACTAAGGGTTAAATATTTTTGAGTTAAAACTAATAATAACTATTGTCTTATCAAATTTAAGTGCAAGTTTTTCGAAAATTATGCAAACTTTAATAAAAAATTTAATTTTTTAAAAAAGCAGCAATTTTCATATAATGTCCTGGAATGAGTACAATCAAACGCAAACTCGAATTATAATTTTCAGACAATTATTTGTGGGTCATTGTATATTCCGGCCTAAAGCGGGTTTATGATAGGCGAGGAAGTTAAATTTGCATACCTGAGTAAGTTTCAGTACATTAAAGAATAAATGAAATAGAAAACACATTTTTTCGATACTTCCAATTTTTGTAGTTTTTAATAATAATAATACAATTTTTTTTCAAAATGGGTAATTTTCGGCCGTGGCGTAAGACGGGTTAACGTTTTCCAAAACAAATCTATTTCGTCCATTTTTAATAAAACTGGGGAGTGTAAGGACAAGTCTATTTGTCACTTTTCATAGCGATCTTTAAATATCGTCTGATTGAGTAATTTTTTGTTATCAAGTATATATTGATAAAACGAACAAAAGCAAGCTTGTTTGGAAAAATCGGAATATAAGGAATATATTTTTCTAAATTCAGCTGATCAATGCACATCGTTTTTTTAATAGAGACACCTTAATGCTTAGTTAAAAATGTGAACTAATTTCAAAATGTTCGGGTACATATTTTAAGATTGTAATTCTCATGAACTTTTTACTTAAGGTGTACGGTTAGATAGAAAATCATAAGGATTAAAGTAATATGAATGACAATTTATACGTAGGCGCTGTGGTGTAATTTTTAGCGCGTTGTACTGTCATACAAATGGTCCCGGGTTTTTCCCATAGCACGTAACCCCACTGAAGTAAAATAATGAATCAGGGCTATGATCCAAAATCTTCAATAATTTCGCCAACTCTCCATCAGGTGGCGATCAAGACTGTTCTAATACTTATCATCGCGCTAAATTACAGTGTTGCCATATTTGAAGCCCTTCATCTTTCTGGTCAATACAACATTTGAAAGATTTTAAAAGGTTTTAAATGTTCTGTTGACCAGTGACGAGGGCAGCTGCAGGAAATTTTGTTTTTAGTATTGTTTATTGTTGTTCATAGTCCCTGAGGATGTCATTCAAAGAATGACGAAATATTGGAGATATATAAAGTAATATAGGATATTTTAATAATATAGTTAATAAAGTCTTTCCTGATATTAAAAAAATTTCATGGATATACTGAAATTCTTCATTGATTCTATGAAAAAAATTTTATGAAATTGTTTCATTAATATCAAAAAGGATAATTCTTTCAGTGTACTATCAAATTAAAATATAGCCTATAGCAATCTACAACACCATAGCTTCCTAATGGAAAATCGCTTGTGAAGATTCATTTAGTGGTTTATCCAAACACTCGATACAACGGAAGACTGTAAAAAAAGTGTGCACGAGAAAAGTCAGGAATATGCTTCGTCCTTAATAAAATGCATGCGCATAGATATTCTGGATTGTTGGAGAACAATATAATAGACTTTGTGGCCAAACTATATGGAGATATGGCAACGCACCGATCCATGTTGCTCGTTTCACAACTCTCCAACTCTCCATCTGGTGGCGAGAAACAACTAAGACCTAATATCTCGAGAAATTACAGTGTTGCCATATTTGAAGTCCTTCATAAATCCTCACTTTTCATCCCTCCACTAACCAATTTCAAAAAAAAACAACACATTAATAAATAGCAAGGACTTTCTGAGTGCTACTTCTCTTTAAAAAAAAATATATATAAATATATACCTTTAATGCACATATAATTATTTGTCTTACATAGGTGTGTATTTAGGCTAGAATTTCTCGAAAATCTATTGTGATGAACAATTCAGCGTGGTGTTAGTGTCTAACAAATGTCGACCTATGTTACCAGATTCTGAATTTTGAGAATTTTAAATGGTGTGGCGTAATTTCATATAAAAACATCCTTAAATCCCTAAATCCTCCACACTAAAATCAATATTTTGTTGGTCACTTCTTATCAAAACTCCAGCATTGAAGGGTGCCAAGTTAAGGAAGGCTCAACTTCATCCTCGTTTTCGTTGTTTGTAACTGCTCGTTAATAGTTAAAGGTAGCATCAAACTTAACTATGATGACTATAATAGAAAAAAAAAGAAAAAGACTCTAAATGCTAAAAAGTTTTAAATTTCTTGAAGCCAAAGTTCCCTGTGGTGTATAGAAAAACAAAATAATAAGAAATAAAAAAAATTAAAAAAAAACATTTGAAACTTAAAAGAAAATTGTTAAGTTAGTTTAAGCAGTGATATTGTGTGATCATTTGTACATGTATCAAACAACTTAACAGGCACAGGGAGTTGTTGTTGATGTTGTTGTTGTTTGGGAAAGGAGTTAGTTCATTTTGTTGTTGTGGCTGTTTATTATTGTTCCACCATATCATTTAAACCATTCAATTTGCAATTGAACTGTTCTGTTTGTCATACGTTTTGTACAAACACTCATAGAAAAAAATTTGTAAATATTTTTGCTAAAACTACTAAATCAACCAGCAAAACCACACATTACCAAATAATGGGTAAAGTAATGTATCGCCATAGAGCTCCATGCATTTCATTACACCTTACTTCACTGATGAATTTTACAGGCGTTTAGCCTAAAATTAATGGCTGGACTCATTACCTTGTAGGTGGTAAAGTAACATGTTACTTATAAGGTTACATAATGGGAAAAAGTAATGTGTCCATAAATATATTTTCCAAAAAAAAAAATCAAAAAGAGTTGTTAAAAATATTTTTTTATTAAATAAATAACGTGGTCACGCTGGGATTAGAACCTGGGCTCTCTGGTTGTTAACAATTAATTAGGTGAGAACGCTTCCAACTGAGCTATCGATATGTATTATATTTGATTGCTTAATATATAATTGAATTATTGTGCTTCGTGTGTTCGTTCGTGATATCAAAAATATACACCTTATCCTCATACTTACAAGAAGTCACAAAATAAAGTGTCTATAAATAGATTTTCAAAAAGATATAACAATAATAACTTTACGTTTATAGTTCATGTACTATGTAATTGATTATCTGTAAGTCATTATTTTATTTTTGAAGTAATGTACAAGGTAATGAGGTATCATGACAAGGTAATCCATGATTGTTCAATTATCGGTAACTTATTACTTTATGTTTCATTAGTGCTGAAGGTATGGATTATGAATTACAAAGTAATGCATTATGTAACCCATTATCGGAAACTTATTACTTTTTGTGGGAAAATAATGATACATTTAAGGAGTACACATTACAAGGTAAATCTGTTCAATCTACAAGTAGTTAGTTGTATTAATCTGCTAAAATCTTTTTAAAGTTTTTTTACATTTTAATTTAAGCGAATAAACATCTGCCATTCTGAAATCAGCAATCAACAATTTTTTTAGCTAAATTTTTTTGTTGATTATAGCAAACTATACTGTTATTTGCATATTATAAAATATAAGGTAAATATAGCAAACATTTTTGTTGATATTACGGTTTTTGTTTGCTGTTTTTAATCTACCAGTATTAAGTAAACATTTTTGCTAATTTTAGCAGCCCGATGAAAACAGCTCCGATATATGTATATATAATCATATATAGTCATTTATATAATTTAGTATCACATCATATCATAGCTGATCCGAAACATGTCATACATAGCCTTATCTCACGAGATCGCGTGGGATATCATATAAATGGTTCTATTGAATTGTATCACTTTGGATCTAATTAAATTTAAATATATTTAAATTAATAAAAAAATATCCAATTCTATCCGAGATTGGTTCCGATATAATACATCTAATTATATTATGTTTGATACAATTATATATAATTATAGTCCATATATATATTTAAATTAAAAAAATTTTAAGTAACATATATTTAACCTCCATACAACGGGTTCAAAACACAAAATGTATGCTAGAAATTTGTGAATATCTAAATTCTATTTATATTTTTTAGGATATACAATTGAACAGTTCATGCGAATAAGGACGAATAGACCACTTTTTCGCAAACACGTTTTTTTGCATAAATGCATTTTATTAGCAGAGCCCTACAATCCTATGCAGAAATTTTGGGGAAATTTTGACCTTTAAGGCTAAAAAAATGACTTTGAAAGTGCAATAATTCGTATATTTTTATATTTTTGTTTAAATTGGGAGTGAACTAACGCACAATTTTGATTAAATACAACACAAAAACATACAAAAATTTTACTTTCGGTAACAATGTGTTAAAAGAACATTACGAGGAACAGACCACACTTATTATATTGGCAAAAAATTTTACCGTTCTTGTGTTATAACACTTTAAAGTGTGGAAAGCAAAATGGGCGAATATAGATCCTTAACAAAATATTATATAAAAATTATTTAGCTGCGAGTTTAAAATTGATATTAGCTAAAATTTCAAATTGCACACAAAAAAAAAACAATCTTAGCACCTACAAACAAATTAACCAGATTTGCGAAAAAAAATCTTCAGTGTTAATGCGTAATTAAGATCTTATAACCACGAATACATGGTCTAAGCATATTTTAATCGTCTTTGAATTATTTTATTTCGGAAATCAAATCTTTAAACATATTTTATAATTACTTTCCTTCGATACCCGATATTCGATATTAAAAAAAAATTAACAAAAAAATTTTTTTTTGCATGTCCTTGCAATCCTTAAAAAGTGTATCCTTGAAGTCCTTAAAGTGTTACAAACAAATACCAACCATAGTTCGTCAAGGTTTGCAAGTCTCATGAAAATGTAGTCAAAATCTGCTGCAAAATAACACATTTTTATTCAAATTTCAATACATTTTTTTGAATATTCGCCCTTTTTCCATTTAAGCAAAAATTGAAGTCCAATTTTTGGCAAGTTCTCTTTCGAATACCTTACTAAAATTTTGTATATAGGTCGATGTGACTTAAATCTTTAAGCTAATACCAAAAAGTTGACAAAAATATTTTTTTTAACCGTTTCCTGCGTTTTTATTGTTCCCTGTAAAACTCTACAAATGGTCTATTCGTCTTTATTCGCATGAACTGTTCAATTTTCGTTTAAAAAAAATTGTTAATTTTTATTGAATTTTTTTTTTTTATTTTATTAATTAATAATTATATAATCATATAATTACAAATTTTATACTATTACCCTAACCGAGTACTAGCTACTATGGCTTTCGGTGTGTTATAGCGAAAATAGACCAGTGCCTCTGCTGGGAATCGAACCCACGACCCCAGCACGCTACCAACTAGCCTACCGGGGCGCACTTGTTTATATTAAAAAGGGTTTGTTATTTGTACTGAAAATCGATGTCGCAAAATTGTACTATTGTACTATTTTCGTAAAATATTTTGTAATTTTTTTATTATATATAGTTATATAGCAACTGTCTTAGAACATTTCTATAGTTCTGTATTATAATTATGTCTAAAATGACAGAAGACGTTTTTGATGTATGTATTACTAGTATATATAATTATGTATTGGGTTAATATATAATTTTATAAAAAATTTAGTAAATTTCTCAACCATGCATTATCATATATAAAATTCAGAAAAGTTTTTTTTTTTATACGTGAATGAATTTTTTTGTAAACGTTTTGAAAACATTATTTTATATAAATATATATTGACACATATGCTATTTTATATGATCATATATTTTTATATTAAAGATTATATTGTTCTATATATTTTTTTTTACTCGGGTGGTTTTATTCATATATACTTATATATATTTATACATGAAAGTATATAAGATCTAATATTTTGCTATATCAAGTATATATGATAAGATAAAAAACACCAACTTATACATAACATTAGATATAACAATATATTATGATATATAGAGCTGCATTAAAAATTTTCGTAAAAATATGAAATGTCAATATACATATATCCTTACATATGACCACATTTGTAATTAGATATAATTATATCGAGAAATGTATTACAATATAAAAACCTTTTTCGTCGGGAGAGTAATTTGCCATTTTCAATTAACTAAAATTCAACTCGAATATAAATAAAATTTTGTCAAGTTGACTTAAATTTTGTAAAGTCAAAATCTGCTCCTTTTAGTCGTTTATTCTACAACGTCACTTGTAACTTATTTTTAGTAGACTTTTCTGCTATTTTTACAGGTTTATTTCAATGAGTGTTGTTTTTGATGCGGTCGGTCTAGCCACCATTTTAGGGTTAGTTACTGAAGAACATCTTTTGCTCTCTCACTACTTGTATACGTGGGATTGTTGAAACGTCAAGTCAAGCTGTGCTGGACGCTGAGTTACTTTAGTATTCTATAAAAATTGCTACGCGTTTAGCATGATACAGATAATTTTTAGAATTTTTATATTTTTTATATTTTTTTTAGCATTTACACAAATATGTCCAAGTCTAGAGGTGATTGTTGTAAAAATGCATAAAATGATGGCTTATAAAAAAGATTATTTATCACCTGTATTTCAAAGCATGAAGCATTCAGGAAGCAGTAGGAGACATTTTTTTATGTGAATTGTACACCCAAAACATGTATAAAATTCTACTCTACATGACAGTTTTAGCATTTTTTTTTCTTCTGTTCTTTTCAAGGTCTCCCCATAAGTGTTGAGTGACAACAAAAAACAGACAAAATACACGAATACAAAAACAAAAAGGCAACACGGGGCCATAGATGATAAAGGAACCATCACATTTGTTTGTTGGTTGGTTAAAAGCGACAATAATAAGAGCACTTGAGTTTATAATAAATATATAATTTTTGGGGGTATATTTTGGTTAACCCAATTTCTTTATAAAATAAAAATAAAAATTCAGTCTTCTTCATCGTCATCATGGTCTATGTGTTGAAAATATTTCCCAGAATAACATTCAACTAACTTTATATGAAAACTGTTAAATACAAAGGGCAGACAAATAAATCACATCACCTTTTTGTTTACCAAAAATAAAATAAAGTAAAAAGAAGAACCGAACTTACTTACACTTATATAGACATTCTTACATACACTTAACAAAAATTGTTGCTTAAAATTTGGAATTAACTTTCCTACTGTGTAGGATGAGTATACACGTTCTGGCTACATATGATGAAATACACGAATATTTCCCACTGAGTGATCAGGTTCTACAAAACAGAATGAACTTATTAAACTTGGCTCGAATATTGGCCAAACTCTTCAAGCTGATATTACGTTCCAAATGATCTTAATTTTAAAATTTTATAACTAAATCGTAAGGGCCACCCTAGCTACAGCCCTGAGTGATTTTACAAATTTTAAAAAATGTATGTAAAGCGTGTTTTTTATACAGGTATATAACGTTAAGTTGGCAACACTTTTTTAACTGGCGGCCATTTTGTCAGCTGTCAAGTGATTTCCGTTTGGTTTTGAAAATCATGGTTCTTTTTGAAATACGTATCGCGGCTCTGTGCAATAAGTCCCAGGTTCAAAAAGTCCCAGTGCAAAAGCTCCCAATGAAATAAATTCTAAAAAAATTAAATAATTTCCAAAACAAAAATGAAACAAATCCTAGGTTTTGGTTGTTATTTCATCATGAAATAATTTCCAATGAATAAAAATTAAATAACTCCCAAAAATAGTCCATGCAACACAAATGAAGTAAGGGCGTACCGTTATATTCCCCAAAGTCGTATTGCCCGAAAACCAAAATGACATATTGCCCAAATGTCCGCATATCTCCCAAAATTGTGGCTGTTAATATGTTATAACGACAAAATTAATGACAGAAAACCAAAACTTTTTTTTGGTTGCTATGGCATTTTATTTTGAAAAAACTTTTTTTTTTTTTGGGCGCTATGACGGTAAAAAAAGAAGTTATATTTTTTTTTTTTTTAAATGTCATAAGACATAGTATCTTTTGTGTCGCACGCAGAAAAAACTTTATTTTGCGAAGCCGCCTGCCGCGTTCTACGGAGGAAAAAAACCCCTAAGAGCGGCCAAAGGCCGCCACCCAGAAGAACTTATTTTTCAAATCAGATGTCGCATCCGTTGAAATCTTATATTTTTAAGACATCAAGTAACATTTATTTGACCTGTCATAGCTTTTTATGTCCCAGAATACCAACCCACACCAAAATTTATTGTTTTTTAATGATTATTTTTTTAAAGTCTATTTTATTAAAAATTTTACGTATATTTTAGTGTATAAACGTTAAATAAACAGAATTCCAATGTTCTACTCATTTATTTAAGATAAAAAACAATCATTTAGCTGTTTAAAGGACAAAGCTATGACTGGTCAAATTATATTACTTACTAGCGGGCGTTGCCCGCTACGTTGTTAGCGTGCCTTAGACCTAGTTTTTGGGATGATGGATAACTTTTCAGTTTTCCCACTATCTGTGTACCAAAATTTAATAAAATCCTTTAAGCCATATAAAAGATAACAAAAAGTGGGCGTAAAACTGCCACGCCCACCAAGTCTTAATCTATTATAGCAAATAGTGCTTATGAGTCATCCCAATATCTGTGTACCAAATTTCAATAAAATCTGTTCAGCCATATAGAAGATAGTGAAGATGTGGGCGTAAAAGTGCCACGCCCACAATATCTAAATTTGATATAACTTAAAGTGCTTATCTGTGACATCTCTTTCTGGGTACCAAATATCAATTGCATTGGTAAAGCCATATCGAAAATAGTGAAAAAGTGGGCGTGAAAGTGCCACGCCCATCATATAAAAATTTCATATAGCCTATATTTCCTTTCAGACCGCCACCTATCTATGGTTCTAATTTGAATAAAATCGGTTCAGCCATATAGAAGATAGTGAAGATGTGGGCGTAAAAGTGCCACGCCCACAATATCTAAATTTGATATAACTTAAAGTGCTTATCTGTGACATCTCTTTCTGGGTACCAAATATCAATTGCATCGGTAAAGCCATATCGAAAATAGTGAAAAAGTGGGCGTAAAAGTGCCACGCCCATCATATAAAAATTTCATATAGCCTATAGTTCCTTCCAGACCGCCCACTATCTATGTGTCAAATTTGAATAAAATCGGTTCAGGCGTTGGACGTGATGCTCACACAAACAAACAAACAAACAAACCAACAGTCATTTTTATAATATTAATAAGGAAAGGATAAGGATTGTCTTAAAAATAAGATTTCAACGGATTCGACATTGGATTTGAAAAAACAAGTTTTTCTGTGTGGGGGCCTTCGGCCGCTCTTAGGGTTTTTTCTCCGTAGAACGTTATGCCTTCAAAATTTGTTAAAGAACAGATTAAGTTAGGTCAATTTAAGAAGATCATCAACCGTTATAGGAACCGTTTAGAATAATAATAATATTAAAAAAATAATGAATTTTTGAAAATGAAATAACTCCCACAGCAAATGAAGTAACACCGAACAAGAAAATAAAATGAAATAAGTCCCACGCTAAGTTCTGTTGGGACTTATTTCATTTCGGAATTACTGCATTATGAAATAACACCTAATAACAAAAATGAAATAACTTCTAAAAAAAATGAAATAACTGCAAAAGAACTGGGTATTAATTCATTTTAAATTACTCCCAAATTTGTATGAAAAATTTTTGGGACTTATTTCATTTTTTTTTTTGGGACTTTTTTTCACCTGGGAGTTATTGCACAGAGCCACGTATCGCGCACTACGTCCATTTAACGGTCAACATAATCGTCCATCAGAGCAATTAATTCTATTAACTATGGAACGTTTCCGGACCACGTTTACTCTAAACAATAATATGCATCCACAGAGACGTCGTACAGTGAGTACAGAAGAAGTCATTGCTACTGTAGAGCGTAGCATAGAGGAAGACCAAAATCAGCCTATCCGCCATTTTTCACAGGAATTGAATAGGTGTCCATCCACTTTATGGAAGATTTTGGGGAAAGATCTTGCTTTGCGTGCAAAATCCAACTCGTGCAACAATTGAAAACATACGATCACCTAGCAAGACGTAGATTCGGTGAATGGTCCCAAAACATGATTGCCGTTGATCCCGATTTTCATAAGCAAATTTTGTTTAGCGGTGAAGCTCACTTATGGTTAGATGGATACTGAAAATGAAAATTATTCAAGTTCGAGGCCATATACTCTATATTTCTTCATTAGGATATTGTCCTAACAAATAATCTATAGAGTTTTTGTTTTCAAATTTATTATTTGACCCTTTCAGGAATGTGTTGATAGATCTATTTCGGGAATTTTCTAGGTTCCCATCATCAGAACACGTTTTGAAAGCGGTAACAATCCCATGTCAAACATCTAGCATTCATATGAACTAGTTTACTCACTACATGAGAACTAATATACATATGATTTTGAAGTTAAAGATTATAACCATTGATCAAAAAATAAATTGAAAACTTGTTTGTGTGTATGTCTACCTTTGGTAAATATTCAATACACGTTTTTGTTTTTTTCCTCCTTTTTATGTTTTGTTAAGTTTGTAAACAAAACAGGGGAAGTAAACTAGGCGGTACTTTGCCTTTTTTCACAAGTTTGTTATAATTTTTATTAAAAATAAAAATTATGTTTTTTCGACCTTTAATTGTGCAATGAAAATGAAAATTATTCAAGTTCGAGGCCATATACTCTATATTTCTTCATTAGGATATTGTCCTAACAAATAATCTATAGAGTTTTTGTTTTCAAATTTATTATTTGACCCTTTCAGGAATGTGTTGATAGATCTATTTCGGGAATTTTCTAGGTTCCCATCATCAGAACACGTTTTGAAAGCGGTAACAATCCCATGTCAAACATCAAGCATTCATATGAACTAGTTTACTCACTACATGAGAACTAATATACATATGATTTTGAAGTTAAAGATTATAACCATTGATCAAAAAATAAATTGAAAACTTGTTTGTGTGTATGTCTACCTTTGGTAAATATTCAATACACGTTTTTGTTTTTTTCCTCCTTTTTATGTTTTGTTAAGTTTGTAAACAAAACAGGGGAAGTAAACTAGGCGGTACTTTGCCTTTTTTCACAAGTTTGTTATAATTTTTATTAAAAATAAAAATTATGTTTTTTCGACCTTTAATTGTGCAATGAAAATGAAAATTATTCAAGTTCGAGGCCATATACTCTATATTTCTTCATTAGGATATTGTCCTAACAAATAATCTATAGAGTTTTTGTTTTCAAATTTATTATTTGACCCTTTCAGGAATGTGTTGATAGATCTATTTCGGGAATTTTCTAGGTTCCCATCATCAGAACACGTTTTGAAAGCGGTAACAATCCCATGTCAAACATCAAGCATTCATATGAACTAGTTTACTCACTACATGAGAACTAATATACATATGATTTTGAAGTTAAAGATTATAACCATTGATCAAAAAATAAATTGAAAACTTGTTTGTGTGTATGTCTACCTTTGGTAAATATTCAATACACGTTTTTGTTTTTTTCCTCCTTTTTATGTTTTGTTAAGTTTGTAAACAAAACAGGGGAAGTAAACTAGGCGGTACTTTGCCTTTTTTCACAAGTTTGTTATAATTTTTATTAAAAATAAAAATTATGTTTTTTCGACCTTTAATTGTGCAATGAAAATGAAAATTATTCAAGTTCGAGGCCATATACTCTATATTTCTTCATTAGGATATTGTCCTAACAAATAATCTATAGAGTTTTTGTTTTCAAATTTATTATTTGACCCTTTCAGGAATGTGTTGATAGATCTATTTCGGGAATTTTCTAGGTTCCCATCATCAGAACACGTTTTGAAAGCGGTAACAATCCCATGTCAAACATCAAGCATTCATATGAACTAGTTTACTCACTACATGAGAACTAATATACATATGATTTTGAAGTTAAAGATTATAACCATTGATCAAAAAATAAATTGAAAACTTGTTTGTGTGTATGTCTACCTTTGGTAAATATTCAATACACGTTTTTGTTTTTTTCCTCCTTTTTATGTTTTGTTAAGTTTGTAAACAAAACAGGGGAAGTAAACTAGGCGGTACTTTGCCTTTTTTCACAAGTTTGTTATAATTTTTATTAAAAATAAAAATTATGTTTTTTCGACCTTTAATTGTGCAATGAAAATGAAAATTATTCAAGTTCGAGGCCATATACTCTATATTTCTTCATTAGGATATTGATGGGAACCTAGAAAATTCCCGAAATAGATCTATCAACACATTCCTGAAAGGGTCAAATAATAAATTTGAAAACAAAAACTCTATAGATTATTTGTTAGGACAATATCCTAATGAAGAAATATAGAGTATATGGCCTCGAACTTGAATAATTTTCATTTTCATTGCACAATTAAAGGTCGAAAAAACATAATTTTTATTTTTAATAAAAATTATAACAAACTTGTGAAAAAAGGCAAAGTACCGCCTAGTTTACTTCCCCTGTTTTGTTTACAAACTTAACAAAACATAAAAAGGAGGAAAAAAACAAAAACGTGTATTGAATATTTACCAAAGGTAGACATACACACAAACAAGTTTTCAATTTATTTTTTGATCAATGGTTATAATCTTTAACTTCAAAATCATATGTATATTAGTTCTCATGTAGTGAGTAAACTAGTTCATATGAATGCTTGATGTTTGACATGGGATTGTTACCGCTTTCAAAACGTGTTCTGATGATGGGAACCTAGAAAATTCCCGAAATAGATCTATCAACACATTCCTGAAAGGGTCAAATAATAAATTTGAAAACAAAAACTCTATAGATTATTTGTTAGGACAATATCCTAATGAAGAAATATAGAGTATATGGCCTCGAACTTGAATAATTTTCATTTTCATTGCACAATTAAAGGTCGAAAAAACATAATTTTTATTTTTAATAAAAATTATAACAAACTTGTGAAAAAAGGCAAAGTACCGCCTAGTTTACTTCCCCTGTTTTGTTTACAAACTTAACAAAACATAAAAAGGAGGAAAAAAACAAAAACGTGTATTGAATATTTACCAAAGGTAGACATACACACAAACAAGTTTTCAATTTATTTTTTGATCAATGGTTATAATCTTTAACTTCAAAATCATATGTATATTAGTTCTCATGTAGTGAGTAAACTAGTTCATATGAATGCTTGATGTTTGACATGGGATTGTTACCGCTTTCAAAACGTGTTCTGATGATGGGAACCTAGAAAATTCCCGAAATAGATCTATCAACACATTCCTGAAAGGGTCAAATAATAAATTTGAAAACAAAAACTCTATAGATTATTTGTTAGGACAATATCCTAATGAAGAAATATAGAGTATATGGCCTCGAACTTGAATAATTTTCATTTTCATTGCACAATTAAAGGTCGAAAAAACATAATTTTATTTTTAATAAAAATTATAACAAACTTGTGAAAAAAGGCAAAGTACCGCCTAATTTACTTCCCCTGTTTTGTTTACAAACTTAACAAAACATAAAAAGGAGGAAAAAAACAAAAACGTGTATTGAATATTTACCAAAGGTAGACATACACACAAACAAGTTTTCAATTTATTTTTTGATCAATGGTTATAATCTTTAACTTCAAAATCATATGTATATTAGTTCTCATGTAGTGAGTAAACTAGTTCATATGAATGCTTGATGTTTGACATGGGATTGTTACCGCTTTCAAAACGTGTTCTGATGATGGGAACCTAGAAAATTCCCGAAATAGATCTATCAACACATTCCTGAAAGGGTCAAATAATAAATTTGAAAACAAAAACTCTATAGATTATTTGTTAGGACAATATCCTAATGAAGAAATATAGAGTATATGGCCTCGAACTTGAATAATTTTCATTTTCATTGCACAATTAAAGGTCGAAAAAACATAATTTTTATTTTTAATAAAAATTATAACAAACTTTAGATGGATACGTCAATAAACAAAACTGCCGTATTTGGAGTAATGATAATCCTCAAGTGTATGTTGAGGCACCGTTTCATCCAGAAAAATTGAATGTTTGGTGTGCTTTATGGGCTGGTGGAATCAGTGGACCGTACTTCCTTAAAAACGATGCTGGTCAGAACGTTACAGTCAATAGTGACCGCTATAGAGCCATGATTACTGACTTTTTCGTTTATCAATTAACAACCATGATGTGCAGAAGCTGTGGTTTTAACAAGACGGCGCAACATGTCACACAGCTAGTGCCACAATTGATTTATTGAAGGAAACGTTTGGTAACCGCATAGTTTCACGTTTCGGACCCGTGAATTGGGCTCCAAGATCGTGCGATTTCTCAATTTTTCGATAACCTGGGAGATTAAAACTAGATTTTTTATTTAAAATTGTTTTACAAAGGAAGATTATATCAATATACTTAGCTCTAAAAACATGTTGTAACTGAACTTTTTTGGATAAAGAACTGATGCCTTGCGCATTCCATTACATGATTCTTAACTGAGGATTAGACTCCATATTTAAGTAGACTTATTATGATGTTAAGTTGATCTAATTTAGTTGAACATTTCTTTAATTCTATTGTGGCATTTTGAAATATTGTAAACAGCTGATCCATTGAGAATAAATTATTTTGATTAACGTTGTTTTGTTTAAAATGATTGGCATATGATGTTTTGTCGTTAACATTTAGAGCTTGTGGCACTTTTGTATTCGGCAAGTTTAGGAAATTTTGGTTGGTAGGTCTTCTCTACTTCATCTTGACTTGCAGCGACATCTATTTGATTCTGCGTATATCTTATAATCTTGTTGTCTTCCGCACTATTAATGTGCTTTAGTTAAATATTAGTAAAACATTAGTTCAAAACAGTTAAGTGCTGAATAAATATAAGTAAAATTTTAGCTGAAAACCCAATTTTAGCAAATAATTTGCTGAAAAATAGTATACCTGATTTACAAGACGTTTTACTAACTATTCTACTAACTTGTTTTTTTTTTTTGAGAGTAGGAATAACTGCAAATGTCGATGTCGTGGATTGAATAGTGAGATAGTACATGGAACTATGAAAATTCAATAGGCAGCGAATTCGGCTGACACAACGATTCTGTTCTGTGTGTGTACCTTTGTTAAAAATGACCTTGCAGATAAAAGATTAGATTAGATTAGATTAGATTAGATTAGATTAGATTAGATTAGATTAGATCAGAAGGCACTATGCACCGCGACCAATGTAGGTCTTTTGTGCTGCCTAAGGTTACCTACAGATTCAAGCTACCTATAAAGCCAATTATCCTATTAGGCAAAATCTTCGCGATGTCGGAAGGCGAAATGAAGCGATCACCTAGGAACCTAAGTCTCCTATCACAAAGCCTGGGACATTCGCAGAGAACATGCTCCGAGGTCTCAGACACCATCTCGCAAAACCTACACAAATCCGTGTCCGATTGACCCTTCTTGTGCAGATGGTATCTGAGATTACAGTGTCCAGTTAAGTACGACGCCAGGGTCCTCAAACCCCCCCCTTTCAAGCGACAAGAGTCGCCTCGACCCCCTACTGGAAAAAGAGATCAATCTTTTAGCCTGGCGCTAGGGTTGCCATATTTGAAAAGTGACAAAAAAGTACATTGATGAAAAAAAAACAGTACTTTTCAAAAAAAACCAGTACATTTTTGTATTTATTGTTAACATATCTTTGACTTCAATACATCACATATTTACTTAAAATAAGTTAATACACCGAACCAAATAGCGTAGGTAAAATCAACAAAAAAAATTTTGTAGATTTTTTTTTAAGATTTAACAAATTTTATTCAAATTAACAAAATTTCGTCAAGTTTACATCCTCTAAAGAAGTAAAATTGACTAAATTTCATCAAATTGACTAAATTTTGTCAAATTGGCTAAAATTATTAGTTTGGACGCCATTACTTTTTGCATTGGGCAGTGTCATGAAAAAAAATTGTGTTTACAAACATCCATTGCTTGAAAAGTAAACAAACCAAACTTATATATGTACAAAGAAACGAAGTGGAATTAATACAGGGAAATTCAAAAAATTTATATAAAAAAACTATTGTACACACGAAAAAACATGGTTAAAAAATATATATTCTTTGTACACGCAAAAAAACTTGTTTATATAAAAATATGTAAAATATACAAAAAAAACAGTACAAAAACAGTACAAATCCAAAAAAACAGTACTTTTGCGTACTGTTTTAGGTGTTGTGAATAAAACAGTACATTTTTCAAAAAACAGTACATGTACTGCTTAAAACAGTACGAATGGCAACCCTACCTGGCGCTGACCAGGAGAGTTTTCCCAGTAACCAGAGAATTCAGACTCTCTCCATGCCCTGAGCCTTTCCCTAACATACCCCGCAGGTATTCCACAGAATGGTTCAGGACCAATAAAGGGCTTTCGGGCCCCGTGTTTGGCAAGACAATCTGCCCTCTCGTTGCCCTCATGCAGATAAAACCGCTAAATTTAGCAGAATATTTTGCTAAATATTAATTAAATAAGAACCGCAAATATAAATATGTTAACTTTACAAAATTTTAGTTATGTTCGATGTGAATTTTAGTTAATTGAAAATACCATTTTACTCTATAAAATAAGCAAAAACTTTTACTAAATATTTGTATACTCAAAATAGCAAACAAAAACTGTAATATTAATAAAATTTTTGTTATATTTACCTCAAATTTAGCATAATGCAAACAACAGTTTATATTGCTTAAATCAACAGAAATTTAGCTAAAAAAAATTGTAGATTGTCGATTTCATAAGGGCAGACTTTTATTTGCACACAAAGAAAATAATTCAGTTGAAAAGCAATCATGATGATCACGATTCTTATAATAAAGGGTGGTTAAATTTCAAGGGCCGATGTTGATTTTTAATAAAACACAAACTATTTAGGAAATTATTGTAATTTTATTTTATTATGATATATTGGTATTACTCAATTATGTATGGAACAAAATATCGGCCAAATGGGCGCCGCGACCACGGCGGCACACCTCCATCCGATGGTCCAAATTTTCGATGACGCTGAGGCATAATGGAGGTTCTATGCCGTTAATGTGCCGAATTATCTCATCCTTTAGCTCTTGAATTGTTGCTGGCTTATCGACCTACACCTTTTCTTTCAAATAACCCCAAAGAAAAAAGTCCAACGGTGTCAAATCACATGATCTTGGCTGCCAATTGACATCGCCATTACGTGAGATAACACGGCCATTGAATTTGTTGCGCAAAAGAGCCATTGTTTCCTTAGCTGTGTGGCAAGTGGCACCGTCCTGCTGAAACCACATATCGTCCACATCCATATCTTCCAATTCGGGCCATAAAAAGTTCGTTATCATCTCACGATAGCGAACACCATTCACAGTAACTGCCGGACCGGCCTCATTTTGGAAAAAATACGGCCCCGATGATGCCGCCAGCCCATAAACCGCACCAAACAGTCACTCTTTGTGGGTGCATTGGTTTTTCGACAATCACTCTTGGATTCTCATTCGCCCAAATGCGGCAATTCTGTTTATTGACGAATCCACTGAGGTGAAAATGTGCCTCATCACTGAAGATGATTTTCTTCGAAAATTGATCATCCACTGTTGCCATTTCTTGCCATCATTCTGCCCATTCACGACGTTTGGAATGGTCAAGAGGCTTTAGTTCTTGAGCCAATTGCACCTTGTAAGCGTGTAAATGCAAGTCTTTATGCATAATGTTCATCAACGACGAGCGTGAGAGGTGCAATTGTTGGGCACGACGACGAGTTGAGGTGGACGGCTCTTCAGCCACACTATCGCGAACAGCAGCAATATTTTCTGCAGTACGAGCTGTACGAGCATGCACTGGTGTTCTCACATCTTCTACAGACCCGGTTTGCTCGAATTTTTCCACGATTTTTGCGATTGTACGCACATTTGGACGATCAAATTGACCAAAAAAATCACGAAGTGCACGATATGCATTTTGATTTGAACCCCCATTTTCATAATAAGTCTGGATAACTTTAACACGTTGTTGGATTGTGTATCTCTCCATGGTTCAAATTGAGTAAGTCTGAAATAGAGAAATGTCAAATAAAATTCGGAAAAAAACTTGGCGTTTATGTGTGGTTCACATTCAACATCGGCTCTTACCATTTAACCAACCTTTATATCCTAAATTTATTAACGGTAAGACATTTTCAACTGATCTGATGAATAGATTGTTTGAACATCAATAATTTAAGAGCAACATCAAATAAAAATTGTCTGTAATTATTAAATCGGGCATCACAACCAAATTTTAAAATTTTTTTATTTTTTAACACAATTTGGGGATGCCAATAATATTGAGGTTAAGCAGATTATTTTAAAACTATCAATTAGCTCAAATATAACTTAATGTTTGTAAATTCAACAGATTTATTTTTGCTATACTTATATTACTAATATTTAGTAAAAAAGCTGCTAGTTTTAGCAGACTTTCCTGCAAGGTAATTTTTAACTAATTTTTAGTACCTTTTTTGTGGTAATTTTACACGTTTATTTCTATGAGTGTAGCCTGTGGCGGTTCGGTATTTTTTGTTTTATATATTTTTTTCTTCTACACCATGATCATGTTTTCGCTGCCATACATTTTTCTTCATTGTATTAACAATGGCCTCATATATATAAATATTAATAGGTGCCCAAAAAAACATCCGTAAAAGGGAAACTTTTCGTTTTTTTTTTTTTTAGAACATTTTCAAACACTAAGTGTGGAGCATATATTTGATTTTGTTTTGAATTTTGCAGAGACACCCAAAAAAGAACATATAAAATAAAGGATTTCATTTGTTATCTATGCACAAATGTGTGTGTAGAGCACTCCCATCAGTGTTGATTTAAAAAGGGTTTTGTTGATTGTTCTCTGCACGTATAAAATCGTACATATGTATGTGTATGTAGGTTTAAGGCCATCGAAGGTTAACTAAATTAAGCTTCAGCATCAGTATTCGGAATAAAAAATTGGTTATTGATATGGATACTGGATACTGTTGACAGCATGTAATACTCAAATACACACTTTTTTGAAAGTCGACTATTGTGGAGTATAATAAACAAATGCTTGTGTGAAAAGTACAGTGGATTAATAAATTAAAAAAAAAAAAAACAAAAAAAAAATTCTGAAGACTTGATGAGTAAAAAGAGATCCCTGCGCTGCGTACGTTACCGCGAGTACCAAATTTTACCATAAAGCGTCTCAATTGTCAAATTTGTGTTGGTTAGGGTAAATTGGGTTCACGCTGCTCTCGATTATACCTATTATATATTGAGTTTCTAAAAGCTCGAACTCGGAGCGAGTTCCAAAATAAATCATGATTTTCAAAATGGTCGAAACTCGTAGAAAATTTTTACCTAATTCCTGAATATAAATTCCTCGGATTTATTTTTCAGAAGTTTCCACTGTTTTATTCTTCATTCAAAAAAAAAAAAAAAGCTGTTAATTAACAGATTTCTTTAATTTCTTTGCAAAAATATACCGGTACAAGAGAAGGTCCTAAATTGGTCGGAACTCGTAGAGAATTTTTACTTAATTCCTAAATATAATTTCCTCGGATTTATTTTTCAGAAGTTTCCACTGTTTTATTCTTCATTCTACAAAAAAAAGCTGTTATTTGACAGATTTCTTTAATTTATTCGCAAAAATATACCGGTACAAGAGAAGGTCCTAAATTGACCTTTAAAAACCATTCAATACTATTTCTCTCTATATACTTAAACGATTGTGTACGACTGTAGATTTTAAGGTTTCGGCACAAACTTAACATATGAAGGTGTTTTACAAACAGCCAAACAAGCAATTGTTCCAACTGACAAGCCAATGACCACTACACTGCGTTACATAACTATAATTACAAATGATTGTTGTTATTTTTTTAAATATTTCACCTGTAAAGAAAATAGCAAAAAAAGGTACTAAAAATTTGTTAAAAATGATTAGTAATATAAGAATTGGAAAAATAAATCTGTTGAATTTACAAATATTTAGTTACATTTGATCTAAATCTTAGTTAATTGAAAGTAACAAAATAATCTGGTCCATAACTAAGTGATTTTGAAAAGAGCAAAAAAGTGGCTTAAGTTTTCGGAAAATTGTGTGTCCAGATAGAAATCGCCAACCATAGCAAAAAAATAGTACTGGCAAATCACTGCTATTTTTGCAAAAACTACCGTGCTAAGAATTACCAAAAGTACAACTTATATTAGGAAAACACAATTTGGATTGCAAAGCATTTGTTTTGCCAGTACTACAGACAAAATTCTTTGCCAATATTTTTTTTTACCAATATTACAACCAATTAGAAGCATTTTTTTAAAGACATTTTATTATATTTCACATATTTAAATACGATATATAAGACCGAATTGTATTGCAGCTTTTCAAATGTGATTTATTATACATATTTCTCAAAATTACCAATGTTATCCCAATAGTAGCGTTTTCTGTCAAACGAACGGTTGGCAGCTGTTATCACTCGGGTAACAGAGCAGTACCCAGGTAGAATTTGATAACCGTACTGATATTTTTGTAAAACCTACCGTGTTAAAAACTACTAAAGGTACAATTAATATCCAAACCCAGAAACACTATTTGCGTTGCCAGTACCACACGCAAATTTCATTGCCAATATTGTTTCTCACAATCTTGCAACCAATTGAAAGAATTTTTTTTTTAATTTTCGACCTTTTGTCTAGAATGTTGGGTTTCCTAATAATCAAGCTCAAGGTATGAATTGTTTTTAAAGTATTTTATTTATGTTTTTAAACAAAATAAAACAAGTGTGAAAATAAATGGGAGAATCAAAACAAAAAGCGTGTTTTGTATATCTACCAAAGGCAGAGCTTTCACATAACGAACATATTTTCAATTTATTTTTGATCAATGGTGATAGTCTTTAACTTCAAGCTCATATATTATATATTAGTTCTCATATAGTGGAAAAACTAGGTTATATGAATGTTTGATGTTTTGCATGGGATTGTCACTTTTTTCAAAACGTGTTCTAATGATGGGAACCTAAAAATGCCCGAAATAGATCTATCAACACATTTCTGAAAGTGGTATAGATTATTTGCTAGGACAATATCGTAATAAAGAAATATAGAGTATGGCCGCGAACTTGAATAATTTTCATTTTCATCGAAAAACATTTTTTTATTTTTAATAAAAATTATATCAAACTTGCATTTTAATTATATGAAAATTAATTAATCAAGCCAATATTTCGAATAGCGTCGCTATTCATCTTCAGGGCGGATATTTAATGTTAACACACAAACCACTAAAATAAACTTAAGCTATGCTTGTTTACCCGTCGTCTGTATCAAGACACTGAGACCTATCCGCCCGGAAGATGAATAGCAACGCTATTCGAAATTTTGGCTTGATTAAGAAATTTTTATATAAATAAAATACTTTGAAAACAATTCAGACCTCGAGCTTGATTATTTGGAAAACCAACATATTACTTAATATTTCACACATTTAAATAAGATGTAAGACCAAAAAAGAGATGTAAGACCAAGCTGTATTACTGCTATTTAAATTGGGTTTTATTATACATATTTCTCAAAATTAATTTAATTTAAGCTATTTTAAAAGTAAAAAAAATTTAGAAATACCAACGTTATGCAAACGGTGGCAAGTTCGATCAAAACAACTGTTGGCCACTGTCATCAATCGGGTAACAGGACAATACTGTCAACATTGTTAATCCCATTTTTTGCCAACGCATAACCGACCGTCGTCGACACTTTGTCAATTCTGTGCCTATAGTATTTTTCTGCCTGGGTACTGTCAAGATTGTTAATACCACTTAATGCCAACTCATAACGGACCATTACCGACGCCTTGTCAACACTGTGCCGATTATATTCTTCTACCTGGGTGGTGGTCACAAATTTTGCAAATAATCCGAGTGCTTAAACCAGGCGGGCCGAATAAAAAAAGTTTACTGATCGGGACATCGTAAAATAATCAACTGTGCCAGCAACTAAATGAAGAATCTCAATCAGATAATCGAGGAATGTAAGGTAACTGCGTTCAAATCAACCATAAGTAGGTTCTTAAAACATTCCTAGAGAATTACTTGCCAAAAGCTTATGTCTGTACCAAGGTTATTACCCCGCCTCAAAACTGCTCCATTTAAATTCGCTAAAAGGAGTTTACAAACGAATTGGAGAAAGGTAAGTCAATAATCGCTTTTGTTGGTATTACTGTTTAAATATAATTTTTTTTTAAATGAGAATTTTGCTGATAAGATAAATTTCAATCTTGATGATCCAGATGGTTTTAACAGCTATTGGAGAGGTCTACGTAAAGAACCACGATATTTTTCAAAAAAAAAAATCGGAGGCGAATCTTTACTGGCTTGGGTTGCTTTTTGTTTTGATTTGGCATTTTCTAGCATCAGAATGACTTCCCTTGAGTACATTACCGTATTCGAAGAGAAATTGGTGCCGTTTATTGGAAATAGCAAAGAAGAAGAGTTCATTTTTTAACAAGACAATGCCTCAGTCGTCAGATGATGGAATGGCTGTCATTACAAAAAATTTAAGAGTATTGGTATGACCTGCATGTTCTGAGAATACTTAGGGATTATTAACCCGTCTAGTTTACGCAGAAAATTGTCCATATGAAAGCGTTTTTCATCTAAAGGAAGCAATTATTGATGCGTAGAGATCTATAACGGAAGAATTTCGAAAAAATCTGGTAGACAGTATATCTGATCGAATTTTCGAGATGATTTAAGACTGCTGCTTTTAAATATTTTTGTAAATTTTGATATATTAATTTGATTATTATTCCTTTTTAAATAGTATTTAAAATAAAAAATAAATTAATTGTTTTTTTTTGTTAAATATTATTAATTTTCCAATGGTTTGATATTTATGGCGGCTAAATTCTTCTACTTTTTTTAAACCAACAAAATTAATGTGTAAATATAGTTTTGCAACGCAGTGTACTACACTACACTATTGAATAAAGCGGACAGAAATAAACCATTGGGTTTATACATACAAAACCAATACAGGAAGAAGGATGTCATACCAAATAAAATGAAAAAAAATTTTAAAACAACAAAACGATTGTAAAGCATCATGTCCATAGAGGACAAACAAACGAACGAACCAGAGAACTCACTGCTGGACAAAGATATCGAAGTGGGGTGTTGCTGCTGGTGGTGACGTGGTAAAGGGTGAACAAAAGAAACACAAATAAAAGAAGTGTAAGAATATTATATGGTGGGTTTGGCGGTCAATTGTTTGTTTTTGCGTGTTGAAGATGTTTATCAACAAATAAAAATCTTTGTTAATCTTTAACAAAACGAAATGCATAAAATACAAAAGAAGGATGAAAAAGTGCTGGTAACTTTATTTTGGGGGAAGAAGAGGTATAAAGGGTAAAAATTGCAGAAGTAACGATTTACGAAGAAGTATTCAACTTAATCGGAATCTTTAATCAGTCGATGTTTTCTGAATGGGACTTGTTTCAAAAAATCCTAACTATATTTGAAGTTTAACCTCTTAGCTGTTCTATTAATTTAAAGTAAAAGTGACCATCATTTAATAAAACGCTGGAGATACGAATTGGTTTCAAAAGAGGAGCGCAATTTTAGTGTCGACTGTACCAAGTGGAGATACTGTAATAGTGCAATGAAAATGAAAATTATTCAAGTTCGAGGCCATACTCTATATTTCTTTATTAGGATATTATCCTAACAAATAATCTATAGAGTTTTTGTTTTTAAGTTTATTATTTGACCACTTCCAGGAATTTTGTTGATAGACCTATTTCGGGAATTTTTTAGGTTTCCATCATCAGAACACGTTTTGAAAGAAAAGACAATCCCAAGCAAAACATCAAACATTCATATAAACTAGTTTTCTCACTAAATGAGAACTAATATATGAGCTCGAAGTTAAAGATTATCATTATTGATCAAAAATTAATTGAAAACTTGTTTGTTACGTGCAAGGTCTACCTTTGGTAGATATACAATACACTTTTTTTGTTTTTTTCTCCTTTTAATTTTCATACTTGTTTTGTTTTGTTTTGTTTAAAAACAAGATGTACAGGGGGAGTAAACAAGACAGTACTTTGTCTTTTATACAAGGTTGATATAATTTTTATTAAAAATACAAATTATGTTTTTTAGACCTTTTTTTATTATGGCTAATAGTAATTTTACGATAAAAAAGGCAAATATACAGAAAACCCTAAAATTAACGCTGTGTACCTTGGAACGATCAAAGACACTTTTTGAAGAAAAACAATAATCCAAATAAGGCAATACATTTCTAGTTTTGGGCTTAAGACTTGTTAAAATGTGAATGCAATAACCAGTAATTTTTGACAAATTATGAAGAAATTATGATTTTTGAATAAATAAAAATGGAACCTTTTGAACAGATTATCTTTTTATATCCAAATAATTTCAATATATGATTCCTTCAAGCTCCACAATCTTATTGTGCGTTTTAAACTCGAATGGGCATAAAGTAATATGCAATGCTAACTTACATTGTCTTTTTTCAAGAAGATATCAATTCTGCTGCAAATAATGCAATAAATTGCAATACAAGGCAATCTATTTTTTACGAAATTTTATTTGTTTTTTAAGAGTTTCAAGTTATACTCCAAATTGTAACTTGGATCACTTTCGCGTTTTCTAAAATAATCTAAATGACTCAGAATGTATGCAATTAAACATACAAGTTTTGAAATTTATAACAATACAAAAACGTATCTTTCTGCGTTTAAAGATTTTTTGCATCTTAATCTTCGAGATATTGACACCAATTTTTTAAAAGCCTATTTCCTATCATAATATTTTGGGGTTAAGTATTCCTTTTTTGTCCTGGCTAAACCGCTAAAAATTTGTTTATGGGTTCCAAATCCTGCTTAGACATCCACTTAGAAGGGTTATTTTGGTAATACCCCTCGACGAAAACCTAAAATTTAAAAAATGTGTTACTAGCAGTATGAGTTTATTTACTAATAAACTTCTTTCTAAAATTCAGGCACACGGTAAAAATAGCGTCTAACGGAGAAAAAGTCTCCCACTTAAACACACCGCTGTATTTAAGATTTTGAAATTTTGTATGTACGTACCTTCTTCTGCGTAGACGATAGTTTAGTCGGGAATTTTAGATTTTTCTCAAGGAGGTACATAAAGTGAAAAGTTTCTCACTTGAGGGCCTGTACAAGCCCTTTTGTCTAGAAATGTGAAAATGAACATATTTTTTACATTGAATAAGGCCTAACTCACAGCTGTGATACTGTTTGAAATGTTTGCCACAAAATGGTAAAAATAGCATCCAAAAGGAGAAAGTTCTGCCCTTTAACTTCCTGGTCAAACCGCTGAAGCTTAGAACTGGATCAGCAGCCCGTACCATTTTGGTTCGAATTATCTGATTTTCGATATAAGTTTCTAGCGGTATGTACAAATTCACAGATGACGTACTTTTTAAATTTTTGCCAGTAAAAGGCTAAATAATAAAAATAGGAAAGTTCTGGGGTGTTTATAGCTCTGAAGAAGGTAAGGTTGATGATAGGACCATATCCGAACGTATGCAGCAGGCTCTGAACTATACTCTTTCTTGGTGCCGGGAAAAGGGCTTGTCTGTCAACCCGTCGAAGACAATCCTGGTACCATTTACGAATAGGAGGAAACTTAACCTGACAATGCCTGTCCTTGATGGGGCCACGATGTGCTTTTCCAGTAGTGTTAAGTACCTCGGCGTGAATCTTGACAGATCAATTACCTGGAATGAACATCTTGACTATGTCTCCAAGAAGGCCACAAGGGCATATTATGCCTGTCAAAGGCTTTTTGGTAAGACATGGGGTCTAAGGCCGCATATGGTCTACTGGTCGTTTAACACCATTGTTAAACCTATGATCACCTATGCTGCCCTGGCATGGTGGCCAAAGGTTGAACAGGTAGGGGCAAGGGATGCTCTCAAGAGGATCTACCGTCTTATGTGTATTGGCATAACGGGGGCAGGCGGAACCTGCCCGACGGATGCCATGGGGGTTATGCTGGGGATACCACCATTGCATATTTCTGTAATGGAGGCTGCCTGCATAGGATCCTCCAGACTTAGAGAATTCGGTGACATGAGGGGAGGTGATCTAAGGGGTCACATGAGGATCGCTAGAATCCTAATTGATGACCCGATTACAAAGGTTACGGATAGGAGGTCACCGGAGTACATCTTTGATAGGAACTTTAAAGTGATGCTGTTCGACAGGGCCATGTGGACCAACAGATCCTGGCAGCCAGAGCGGGGTTCTCAGATATGGTTCACAGATGGCTCAAAGCATGCGAATGGTGACACTGGTGCGGGTGTCTATGGACCAGGTTTCCAACGGGCCTTACCCATGGGTAGATACCCCTCCATTTTTCAGGCAGAAATGTTTGCTATCTGTGTCTGCGCGGAGGAGTGTCTACGAAGGGGCACTATTAGATCCTGCATCTACATTCCTTCTGACAGTCAGGCGGCATTAAGGGCTTTAATGTCCTATGAGGTGTCATCTGGTCTGGTCATGGAATGCATTCTGGCTCTTAACCGACTTGGCAGGCGCAACTCGCTTACCTCAGGGTGGGTTCCTGGTCACGAGGGGCATGAGGGCAACGAGAGGGCAGATTGTCTTGCTAATTGCGGGGCCCGAAGGCCCTTTATTGGCCCTGAACCATTCTGTGGTATACCTTTGGGGTATGTTAGGGAGAAGCTCGGGTCGTGGAGGGAATCAGAATTCTCTCTCTATTGGGAAAACTCTCTTGGCCAACGACAGGCTAAGAGATTAATTTCTTTTTCCAGTGCAGGATCGAGGAGACTCTTGTCCCTCGGGAGGGGTGACTTGAGAACCCTGGTGTCTTACCTGACTGGACACTGCAATCTCAGATACCACCTGCGCAAAAGGGGTCTTTCGGACACGGATGAGTGTAGGTTTTGCGAACTGGTAGCTGAGACATCAGAGCATGTTCTTTGCGAATGTCCGAGGCTATGTGAAAGGCGTGCCAAGTTTCTTGGCAATCGCTTTGTTTCCCCTTCGGACATTATGAAGATTTTGCCTAATAGGATTATTGGCTTTATAGGTAGCTTGAATCTTTAGGGTAACTTTAGGCAGCACAAAAGACCTAAGTTGGTCGCGGTGCATAGTGCCATATAATCTAATCTAATCTAAGGTTAGGTTGAGCTAGCGTTACCACATAATAAGCGACGAAACCCACGATATGTCAGACGTTAGTGATGGTAGCCAGAGTTCCCCACACCCTCTTGAAAAATGACAGAAGCCTCAAAATTCCGATTCCAGATATTTCCTCTTGATCTCGAAAAAGGTAGTCCCCTAGACATTTAAATCTGGAGCGTGTAGGAGCCGCACAATGGCGTATTAAGTGCTCCACCGTCTCCCTGCGCCCCGGTAACCCTCAGCCTATTTAATTCGATTGGAATTTAAAGACACTGCTACTGTTAATGTTAAATTCATTCGGGTTTGCACAAAAACTATTTGTTTGGACCAACTATTTTATATTTATTTAGTATAGTAGGTAAATGTCGACAGCTACAACCGAATAATGTGAAAGTAGATGTGGCTACCAAAATTCGGTTGTCGACAAATTCGGTCAGCACAACGAATCTGTTCTGTGTGTGTATAAACATCGAAGTTATTGAGTAATCGCTATGAAATGTGTATCGAGCGAAAAGGAGATTATGTTGAGAAATAAGGAAAGTTTGTCCTAAATTTGTTGTGTTTTCTTGCTAGGTCGGTTAATTTTGGGACCGCCCTTTATCTTCTTTTTATCGCCATTAAAACATAATCAAAGTAGTATTATTGTATATAATACATTTTATCATACAAACACAAAAATATAAACAATTTTCAACTACGAAAACCACCGATTCAATAACTTTATATGCTGAAATTTCGCTAACAACTAAAATGTGTAATTCAATTAGAAATTGATAGCTCTTTAATTGAATTATTTTTCAATTAAATAATAACTCATTTGATTAAAAAGTGATCAATATCGTATACACTCATAATAATTCATTTATAAAAATACGAAATTAATGTCAAAACAACAAAAACGTTCGTAAAATATTGAAAATTTCGTTTATTTTAAGAAAGATTTTGTTATTTTAACATCTTCTTCGTAATTTTATACATGGATAATTATAAGTGTTCCTTACCAAAAACAAAAAAAAAATTGTTGCTGTCATGCCAAATGTTTTATTGCCATACACAAATGTGTTTTTATATTGGGTATACACGTTAATAATGTCGATTTGGACAACATATGGCATAACTATCACATATGGTTTGTGTCAATAATAACAAATATGGTATTTTGGAGGGTAAACATCTGTCATTATAATTCAGTATTCGATAGACGCCAAAGTGTAAACACACATTTTTTTCAATCGCTATACTAATGTCGAATTTTGTGCCTAAAAAAGATGTTTTGTTTTTTCTTCATTTGAACAAAATGGCTGGTGAAAGTTATCGATTGTTGGTAGAATCTTACGGTCAACATGCACCAACTCAAAAAACTTGTGAACGATGGTTTTTGCGCGATTCAAATTTGATGATTTCGGCACAGAAGACAAGGAGAGGTCTGGTCAGCCGAGAAAGTTAGAAGATGATGAATTGAAAGCATTACTCCACGAAGATTGTTGTCAAACGCAAGAAGAACTTGTATAATTGGAAGTCACACAACAAGCCGTTTCCCTACGTTTAAAAGCATTGGGATTCATTCAAAAGCAATGAAATTGGGTCCCATATGAATTGAAGCCGAGAAACGTTGAAAGGTAATTTTGCATGTCGGAAATGCTGCTGAAATCGGATTGTTATTGGTGATGAAAAATAGATATATTACGATAACCGCAAGTGCAAAAAGTCATATGTAAAGCCCGGCCAAGCAACCAAATTAACGCCGAAGCCGAATATCCATGGCGCCAAGGTAATTATCTGTATTTGGTGGGTGTTTTGTATTATTAGCTGTTGAAATCGGGTCAGACGATCTCTTCGTTTGAAGAGAGTAATCATTTTGTTAATATTATTAACTTGTATACCCAATAGCTTAAATTTTATAATAATGAATTTAAGCCGTCATGAAATTCCCATTTAGTTAGCGTATTTATTTATACGTCTGTGAACAAATTCACACAGAAATTAGGTTTATCTTTCTATTGAAGCGTAGGGATTATGCCAAATTTTTTTTTGAGTGATAATATAAAAATATGTCAAGCAAGTTCCGAATTGAAGCAAGTACTTAATTGATTCAATTAATTTTTAATTGAACGCTTTTAATATTTTCAACAAACCGATTTAATTAAAAAAAAGTAGGAAAATATGTTTTTTTTGTGTATACAGTATTCCTTTTGTATTGCCAAGAAGTATTGCTTTCGGCTAACAGTTCCTCGCTACGGAATTATGCTTCCGCAATTCGAAAATTATTATTTCCGCAATAGACGGAAACTACTTCGTATTGCCTTGTTTACGGAAATATAGAAAATACATTTGCATTTATATTAAAACCATCTTTGTAAAACATATACAGTCAAAATCAATGCCATAACTCAAATATTGCCCAAAAATCGCTAAATTAGCAACACGGAAATCAATAATAATACTCATACATAAAATTGCGCCACTTTAATGTAAAAAAAAAATAAAAATGATTCGTAACTCATATGAGAATACAAAGGAAAGCAACAAACAAACAAACAACAATAACATAATAATTGCAAAAAAGGGTCTGTGATAATCTTACGTTTATTTTCATCGTTTTTGTGATTTCGTTGATGCTCAAAAAAGGAGATTGAAAATCGTTTATTATGCTAACATGCTTTAGGCGTGATTGTTATAAAAACAGCTTGTTAACAAGTGTTGGCACACTAATTGTATAATCTCTTCTTCTTCTCCTGTCTCTGCTGCATGTTCTTTATATGCAATTTACACGCTTTTACTAAAGATTGTAAATTGGACCAGCTACAACAAGAACAACAAAACATAAAAAAAAAATGTCCGCCCTCTTTTAGAGATATGTTTTTTTATTTTCGAGAATATCCTGTCATCACTTAAAAATTGATGGTATGCATAAGAGTTTTGCATGTGTGTGTGTGTGTATGTGTTTGTGAGTGTGTATATGTTAAAGTGTCACTCTTAAATGCCCATAAATTAAATGCTTGTCAGTATTAATTACAACAACTGTCATTTGTATTGACATTACCCGATTGCTTCAAAAGTAATAACAACAATTGCCAATATACAATATTGATGGAATATTTATTATTTTTTTTTTTTGTTCGTTATTTTGTGTTGTATTTTTAAACACTTCTTCCTTTTCTCTCTACTGCCTGCAAAATATTTATTTATTATTGTTCAGTTTTTAGTTTCAACGGAAATTCATTGCATGCTCTTCTTCCTTTATACACAAACAAAAAACAAAAAATAGCTGTCATCACTTATTCTTTTGCACGAAACAACTACAACACAAAACACTAACTTTTCATTGGCAACTCCTCTTTGACTCATCCCCAATTGTTTATTATTGTTTGTTTCATACAAAAGTTGTCAAAACATAACACCATCTTTGTGCTTCTCTTGCTCTTTGCCTTCGTTGTCTTTGGATATTGAATGGGTCAATGATAGATGGTATTAAGACTATAATCACATATAGTTATACTTGTTGTCATGATAAAAGGAATGGCGTAGGAAATATTTTATGAATATGGGATAAAATTTATATATAATTATTTAATATTGGGGTAAAGTGTTTGTAACCATCATATAATGACAACCGTAAATAATTTTATTATAATTAATTACTGAAGATTTTTTTTAAATTAGATTTTTACAGAAAGAAGAGAAAAAGAACAAATTTTTATTGAAAAATTTAACGGACATAATGGATATGCCAAACTTCCACAGTTTCGTCCCCTCCAAGGACTCGTCAGTGGTTAATTTAAGTGTCAATTGAACAAAATATTTTATGTAGCTAAATTGCTCTATATGAAAAACTTTTAACTTTTTGTCACAGTGAGTTTCAAACCCACAGCCATACATACATCAGGCTATGACCCGTAGCATCACCTTTTAGCGAGTTGAGCCGCGGTCGACACAGCGATGAGTGTGTAGTGGAGTTTTGTCAATCACAGTATTCACTACCTAGCAAAACCACACATTACCAAATCATGGATAAAGTAATGTATAGCCATAGGGCTTCACGCATTACATTACACCTTACTTCACTGATGAATTTTACAGGCGATGATCCTAAAAGTAATGGGTGTACTCATTACCTTGTAGGGGGTAAATTAACTGGTTACTTATATGGTTACATGGTGGGAAAAAGTATTGTACCTATAAATAGATTTTCATAAAAAAAAAATGCATATACAACTTTTTTCACAGATATTTTTTTTTTTATTAAATATATAACTTTTTTTTTATTAAATAAATTACGTGGTCATGCTGGGATTCGAACCTGGGGTCTCTGGTATTTAAAAATTAGTTAGGCGAGAACTCTACCAACTGAGCTTTCGATACATATAATGTTTTATTGCTTAAAATGTAAATGAGTTGTTGTGCTTCGTGTTTTCATTCGTGATACCAAAAATTAAAACCTTACCCTCATGCTTACAAAAATCAGAAAGTAATGTGTCTATAAATAGATTTTCAAAAATATATTTTAATAATAACTTTAGGTTTATAATTCATTCATTATGTAATTGATGATCGGTAAGTCATTATTTAATTATTTAATGTAATGAGGTATCATTACAAGGCAATCCATTAGTGTTCAATTATCGGTAACTCATTACTTCTTGTTGGAAAATAATGATACAGGTCAGGTGTACACATTACAAGGCAATGCACCCATTACCAATGTATGTATTGTTTTAGTCAGTAGAGATAGAGTTAACTAATACCTACACACAGAAAAAAAATATTGTTGCACTATGATTGCGGCCACAAAACTGTACAATAAATGGTGGCTTCAATTAAACTATTATTGCATCAATCATATTTCACCAATAATATGGTTGCGTTTATCATATTCTATTAAAAATGTCTCTTTTTTCAGTTTTCATATTATTGTATTGTCTACAATCATACTATAGTATTTATTATCATATTCCTTTATCTAACTGCAGCCATTTTAGAGTTGCGCCAACTACAATAAGAACTACTACTTAGAATAAATACAAATTGGATATCCTGGAATGCTGGAGAATCGCGTTAAAAATAATCTGCTTAAATTTTAAATAAATCATAAAATATACGTGGAACACATGGATGGGTCAACTTCTATAGCCTGATTTGAAATTCTTATAACTTTTTTATTTTTACAGTTTTCAGTTATATTTTTTTCTGTGGGAATAAACAATTTTCTAAAATTTTACAATGTCATCATTCTCAATGCAAGAACGTGAAAAAATTGTTGAATTTTATTATGTTTCCGGACGATCAATTGTTACAATACACAATTTACAACGCACAAAGCATATTTTCATTTAAATGGATATGTTAATAAACCTAACTGCCGAATTGGGGTATAAAAATCATAGGGAAGTGCATCAGCTACAATTATACCCTCTCAGATGCACGGTTTGGTGTGGAATTATGGCTGATAGAGTTATCGGTCCATATTGTTTCGAAAATGAAGGTGGGGAATCAGAAACCGCCCCCGGGTCGGTATATAGGATCAAGTTTGGAAAATTGTTTACGTCCAGTGGTTCTCAATACTCTTGAAATATGGTTTCACCAAATTGACCTGCAGTTCATAACGTCAGAGACGCAATGGCGATTCTGCGAGAAATTTTTGATGACCGAATAATTTCTAAAAATTCTGATTTTGCGTGGGCACATCGTTAAATAGATTTAACGGCCCCTGATTTTTTTTTTTGTGGGGTTTCTTGAAGGGACGGGTTTACGTCAACAAATCACACATCATGTAGCAACTTAAGCAGAATATTCTCACAGAAATTGCAGAATTGGAGCCAGAAAATGCAAAACGTTTTGAAAAGAGCCATTAAATGCCAACAGGAATATGGGCGCCATTTAATGGATGTAATTTTTCATACTTAGCTAACATTAAATAAAAAACAAATTAAATAAACAAAATGTAAAAACAAAAAAGTTATAAGCATTTAAAATCAGTCAGTCGTAGTTGGACCACCCTTTATGAATCATGCATCTTCATATATTACTTTATATTTTCATTTTCACCTGGGTAGCTACGAAAAAACCAACTTATGACCTAAGCTATTCCTGAGGAAAACCCAATTGATTGTCACACTTTTAAATTTGAATTGCAATAGTATAGCTGTCAAAAACACGGGTTGTCAATATCCAAAATGTTGAGATTTTGTATAATTAAAATGTACCGAAATGACTGCAAAGTTTTTCATCCTCTACAAACTCCACGATTAGTGTAATGGTGGTATTTATTTGTTGGTGCTCACGCTCTTTTTAAACTTCAAAGTCGAAAAGTCTTTTGCTCGATTACCAAATAAAATGAGTTTCGGATAATGGGAATCGTCGAAAAGTTTGTTAAAGTACCTTCGCAATAATATATAATTTTATCCATGTCTAGAGAGGGGAGTCGGCTAAAAAACATTTTATTTCGAAACTAAAAAAACATTTTTCACTTTTTTGGCCGTAATCTCGCAAATCCAATTTCACTGTTCAATTTAAGTTTTCTAAATAAAAATAAGTATAAATTTTTTTTTACATATTTTTCCCATTTATAATATGAAAATAGTTTGGTACTATAAATTGAGTAAATTTCCTGTTTGTGTAAACGAAACAGTTGTATACATTACGTGTGAAGTTTTGCACACAAAATGAGTATATTTAAAAAGATTTTCATTTACCAACTTTGTGCGTAAAATTTTAAGTTTTTCACATAACATAAGTTTTAAACACAATATGTTTAATATTAAACAATTAATGCATATTATATTTTATATCTACACACAATGCCTAAAATTACTGAAACATTTTACCATTTTATTTACATATATAAAACTCGATATGAGATGTAATTTTAAGTAAATGGAATTATTTAGATCGTCTTTTCTGATAGTTAATCTAACTACGCTCTTTAAACAAAAACTTATAAAACTTTAATTTTCATTTCTATTTTTTTATCACAGCAACTGGCAAGTGTAAATTCATTGTTGACATTGTCAACATTTTTTTTTATTATTACTAGCATTTATTGTGTCAATAAATGGCAAAATAGTTTTAAAATGACAGCTAGTTTTTATTTTTTATATAAATTTTATATTTTTGTCCTCCGCAAAAAGTGTGAGTGAGAGATGACCTTAAATAGTTTTGACTAGCTTCAAATGCCAATTTTCAAATAGCAACGAAAAATAAATATAAACTCAACAATAACGACAGAACAATTTGACACAAATCAAAATGTTATACAAGATTTTGCTTTCAAACCTTTAACTACAATCAAACCAATAAAAAAACAGCAATAAAAAGTTTAAAATATTATCACTGGCAGATAGTTGGAGGCAGAGCTTTGAAGAATTCATTCAATAATTCCCATTTTTCAAAATGAATTTAAATTTTACGAATGAATTCAATGCTCAACTTTACGGAATGGAATGAATTCTTTCGCTGACCAAAATTCATGTGAACTAGATTTGAATGAATTCACTACTAAATGAATTCCATAAGTTTCATGAAGGAATTTCAAAAAATAAGAACGAATTCCTTCCATACTTGGGATTTTAGCATTGAAGCATTGATTTTTCCATTTATGTAAATGCCAAAGCATTGTCATTTATATGAAAAAACCAATGCCTCAATGCTAAAATCCCAAGTATGGAAGGAATTCATTCCCATTTTTTTAAATTCCTTCATGAAACTTATGGAATTCATTCAAATCCAGTTCACTTAACTTTTGGTCAGGGAATTCATTCCATTTTCGTCTAATTCCCTTAGGGACTTAACTTAAGTCCCTGAAGGAACAGCATGCAGGACCTAATAATATAAAAATAATAAGTCACGAAAACGCAGTTTTTTAATTAAATACAATAAAAGCGGATCTGTATTTTAATATTTTATAGTTAATGTTTTAAAACAGGGGTGCCCAAGGCCTATGCGCTTGGTGCTCATTTGTTTTTGTAAAAACACTTAGCTATAGGCTGTGTGTTTTAATAAACATACAGAGCGCTCAGCACTAGCAATACGAAATACACAAACAACTTTGTCTTATTAGTTTTTTTGTCGTTCTTCACTGTATACACGCAAGTGCAAAGCAACAACACTTTCGTATGCTCTGCTGGTAAACATTGAAATATTTTTTTCTTTTTTCTTTGTATGTATTGGTTTTTACACAAAAAATATTGAATAAAAATTAGTTTTTCTTTAAATGTATTCTTGTTTGCTCTTCCATAAGGAACTTTTGGGCACTCCTGTTTTAAAACTAATTTCTGATATGTTTTTATAACAATAAAACATTAGTTTTCACAACATTTAGTTTTCACAACAAAGTTCGGTTCATTCAACTGAATCTTAGTTTCAACATCCAAAATATTCAGAAATCTAATGTAAATATCGCTGTGCTAACTGAATTTATAAGTTGTTACCTTTAAAATACACTTTTCAATTCGGTTGGTACTTTATTTCTCTGTGTGTACTTTAACCAGGCATATATTTGCTTTCCTTTTATAGCCTCACGTTAAAATTTATTTTTTTGTGCATTAAGTGAAAAGCTTATTTCAGGGAATTATACCAAAAAAGTCAAGTCGCTAGGGAATTAAACAACAAATTTAAGTCTCTAGAGAATTAAAATAAAAAGTTAACTCTTAGGGATTTAAAAAAAGTTAAGTACCTAGGGACTTAAGAAAAAAGTCAACTGCTTATGGAATTAAACAAAAAAGTTAATGCTCTAAAGAAATTAAGCGAAAATAGAATGAATTCCTTAGGAATTCATTCCCAAGGGAATTAATTCACTGACCAAATGTTGAGTTAAATGAATTCTTGTTTAATGAATTCCTTAATTTTAATGTTTTATGCCCAGTTTTTCACTTCGTATTTAAATGCCATTTGGACTTTAAGTTCTACTTAAGTATAAATGTCAGTTTTTAACTTTAAATCACATTTAAGTGACCAATCTTGGGCATTTAAAGTCTATTTAAATTGTACAAATATAACATATGACTTTGACAGTTTGTTTTTTTTTTCGAGTGGTAAAACAAACAATAAAAAATAAGTTAAATTACAACAGCCAATAAAAATGTAACTTGGGTTGCACTGAAATTTTCACTTCTCTTCATTTTTATTTTCTTAATTAAATTATAATTTAATTACATATATTTTATTTCTAAATTTTATACTTTCTGTTATTTTCTGTTTTTTTCTATTCTTCAAACAGCTGTTTTATGAATAATGATCATTTAAAACTGAAACTGTATTTAAATACAACTTAAATTGAAATGGCAAGAAACTAATTGTCAGTGTCCGACCGAACAGTTCGGCCAAAAACCTATATTTTGTCGTTTTTTTTGATATCTAGAGGCAATGATGACAAATTTTGGTATTGGAAACATGTTTGTTAAGCCGATTTAATTCGATTTTGTGAATTTTATGAATAATTATCATTTAAAACTGAAACTGTATTTAAATACAACTTAAATTTAAATGGCAAGTAACTAATTGCCAGTGTCCGACCGAACAGTTCGGCCAAAAACCTATATTTTGTCTGTTTTTTTGATATCTAGAGGCAATGATGACAAATTTTGGTATTGGAAACATGTTTGTTAAGCCGATTTATTTCGATTTTGTGTATACAATTTAAGAGAATAGCCGAAGTTTAGCTATAAAGTTAAAAGTTCGGCCGCCGAACTATTTTCAATTTGGCCGAACTTTCTGAGGCCGAACAATGAATTTATTGCTTAACTACAAACTTTTCTTCAAATTTGACACTCAAAATAGCATCTTATCAGCCCAGTAAATATTTTTCCATCCGCCAAATTTGTCCATAATGCTTTAAAATACCAAATACAGACCAAATGCATTTTCTGGCTGAACTGTTCGGTCGGACACTAATAATTGCATATTTAAATATGAAGTTAAAATCTGGGCATTAGACATGCAATTCATTCTCTTAATTTCAATTCTTCGAATTCATTGACAGGAATTCATTTTTTATATTATCTTATTAGAGATTTCATTCCTGGAATTAAAAAATTTAATTCAATTTTAGGGAATTCATTCCCAAATTGAATGAATTACTTAAAGCTCTGGTTGGAGGGTATCCGCGTATTAATATGTAGTTTTTTTTTAAATGCACTTGAAACACCTCTATAAATTTTAATAATTTTATTTAATTTATTATAGCACGTAATTTGACTATACTCATTAAACGAGAGATGGGAAATTAATGAACATTAATACTTCTCGAATTGAAAAAGATACTTATCCGCCTCTTAAGGCGATGGCATGGCATTTAATATATTTAAATGGAAGTTACCCCCGAATGCTTATCTGTACATAATTAATAGCAATATGTAGACAATAAAACAAATTACAAAAAATTCTTTGAAAGCGAATGAAATCTGTCAAAATTTTAGACACACAAAGTCAGAATCTTTACAAAGAAAATCTATCGAAAAATTCCAAAGTTACGGTAAATTACATATGTGCAACAAAATGTATAAACCACCCAAGTAAAAAAAATTATATATAACGATATTTCTTTAATATAAAAATATATGATCATATAAAATAGCATATGTATCAATATGTATTTATATATAAAGGGTGGTTAAATTGTAAGGGCCGATGTTGAATGTGAACCACACCTAAACGCCAAGTTTTTTTCCGAATTTTATTTGACATTTCTCTATTTCAGACTTACTCAATTTGAACCATGGAGAGATACACAATCCAACAACGTGTTAAAGTTATCCAGACTTATTATGAAAATGGGCGTTCAAATCAAAATGCATATCGTGCACTTCGTGATTTTTTTGGTCAATTTGATCGTCCAAATGTGCGTACAGTCGCAAAAATCGTGGAAAAATTCGAGCAAACCGGGTCTGTAGAAGATGTGAGAAGACCAGTGCATGCTCGTACAGCTCGTACTGCAGAAAATATTGCTGCTGTTCGCGATAGTGTGGCTGAAGAGCCGTCCACCTCAACTCGTCGTCGTACCCAACAATTGCACCTCTCACGCTCGTCGTTGATGAACATTATGCATAAAGACTTTCATTTACACGCTTGCAAGGTGCAATTGGCTCAAGAACTAAAGCCTCTTGACCATTCCAAACGTCGTGAATGGGCAGAATGGTGGCAAGAAATGGCAACAGTGGATGATCAATTTTCGAAGAAAATCATCTTCAGTGATGAGGCACATTTTCACCTCAGTGGATTCGTCAATAAACAGAATTGCCGCATTTGGGCGAATGAGAATCCAAGAGTGATTGTCGAAAAACCAATGCACCCACAAAGAGTGACTGTTTGGTGCGGTTTATGGGCTGGCGGCATCATCGGGCCGTATTTTTTCCAAAATGAGGACGGTCAGGCAGTTACTGTGAATGGTGTTCGCTATCGTGAGATGATAACGAACTTTTTATGGCCCGAATTGGAAGATATGGATGTGGACGATATGTGGTTTCAGCAGGACGGTGCCACTTGCCACACAGCTAACGAAACAATGGCTCTTTTGCGCAACAAATTCAATGGCCGTGTTATCTCACGTAATGGCGATGTCAATTGGCCGCCAAGATCATGTGATTTGACACCGTTGGACTTTTTTCTTTGGGGTTATTTGAAAGAAAAGGTGTACGTCGATAAGCCAGCAACAATTCAAAAGCTAAAGGATGAGATAATTCGGCACATTAACGGCATAGAACCTCCATTATGCCTCAGCGTCATCGAAAATTTGGACCATCGGATGGAGGTGTGCCGCCGTGGTCGCGGCGCCCATTTGGCCGATATTTTGTTCCATACATAATTGAGTAATACCAATATATCATAATAAAATAAAATTACAATAATTTCCTAAATAGTTTGTGTTTTATTCAAAATCAACATCGGCCCTTGAAATTTAACCACCCTTGAGTATATTGTCCTAACAAATATTCTATAGAATTTTTGTTTTCAAATTTATTAATTGACCACTTTCAGGAATGTGTTGACAGATCTATTTTGGGAATTTTCTAGGTTCCCATCATCAGAACACGTTTGGAAGAAGTGACAATCCCATGCAAAACATCAAACATTCATATAACCTAGTTTTCCCACTAAATTAGAACTAATATATGAGCTCGAAGTTAAAGACATCATTTTTATTTTAATAAAATTATATCAAACTTTTTAGTCTACACTCAAAAAAAAGTTTGCTAAATATTAAGTAATTTGAACTAAATTTTAAGAAATTCGGGAAAGATTTGGCTACAAAGAAAATTCTCAGAAACATGTAAACACTATTTATTTTATGCAGGTAAATTTGTATTAGTAAAATTTGCCTTAAATTTTATGAAACTTTACTAAAATTTAGTATATTTTTGACTTAAGTTAAGTATACATTTTGCTTAAATCTAGTAAAAACATCAAATTTGTAAAAAGACAGAGTACGGTCTTAGTTTACTTCCCCTTTACATCTGGTTTTTAAATAAAACAAAACAAGTGTAAATATAAAAAGGAGAATAAAAAAAGCGTGTATTGTATATTTACCAAAGGTAGAGCTTGCACATAACGAACAAGTTTTCAATTTATTTTTGATCAATGATGATATTCTTCAACTTCGTACTGATTTAGTGAGAAAACTAGTTTATATGAATATTTGATATTTTGCATGGGATTGTCACATCTTTCAAAACGTGTTCCGATGATGAAAACCTAGAAAATTCCCGAAGTAGGTATATTTAAAAATGGTCAATTAATAAATTTGAAAACAAAAACTTTATAGATTACTGGCTAGGACAGTATCCTAATAAAGAAATTGCACAATTAAAGGTCGAAAAAAACATAATTTTTATTTTTTATTAATAATTATATCAAATTTATAAATTCTGAATTTTATATATGGATGATAAATTTGATTAAATATTTATAAAATTAGATGTAATCCAACACATAATTATTATATAATGCAAACATGGAAAACGTCGTCTATCAATTTAGACATATTTACATGCATACTTTGTGTTTGTCGTTTAAGTCTGCGCTCCATATCAGTGACATTAGCTAGGAATGATGGTTGCGGGATAACATGTTCTTGTAGTCTTTCATGATGTTTTGTTGCATGTTTATGAATGACGGATAATACCATTTCCACATTCAGAAAAGAGTGGAGATCAGATATGCGGATGTACCATGGTGCATTGACGATAACTTTGTCACTGACCCAGCAACAGTTCCATAACTGGCTTTAGAACCGTTTCTATAGCTACCCCATTGCAAATATGACTAACTCCATATTAAAAGAATCGGTTGTAGAACAGCAATTTGAACTTGTTATAATACAGGGTATTAATTATGTATCTTTTTTACGACACACGACAATGAAATGACACCTAAATCATTATCGTTTCGGGGATGGAACAAATTTTGTTTACTCATCTCATATCTTATACATGTCATATGAAGCCGATGCAACAAAAATATTTACATTTACGCTGTTAAAACGAAAATAATTTAGGTGTCATTTCATTGACGTGTGACTTTGATTGAGTTGAATTGATACCCAGTATAAGTTGTTCTGTAACCTGTTATTTGAATCTTACTGGGATGTCACTATTGTTTATAGCACGTACTGCCAACGCCGAACCAACCGTCGCCGACTCTTTGCCAGTACTGTGCCGATTGTTTATTTTTTGCCTGGGTATAACATTTTCTAAAGTAATGCATTTTAAACAATTTTCAAAACCACTTTTACTGATGATTCTATTACGCGCTAAAAATATTTTAAATATGTTTATTATAATTTCGAAAGATTTTATGAAATATCGTGAAATAGTTACATACCATGAATGTCGATTAGATTTTCTTTGAGTGTAAATAATGTTACGAATCCGTACTTAACATTATTATTGCCTATGTTATGAATATTTAATAACTCGTAATAACTTTAAGATTTCACAATTTTTAATATTAAATTACGTGCTGTTTGTCCGGACTTGAGTTTGTGTAAATATTTTAGCCAATCATGTTCGGAATGCAGGATAATTGCTAAGTAAGCTTGACATTAAACTAGACCACAGAATTAAGAATTATTTACGATGCATTCTTACTGAATTTTTTTATAGTTTGCAAGATATTTGTTTTTTAAGTCCTAAAAATACAGTTAGAGTAAGTTAAATATGTGCTTTGGTCTTATGTATTCAGTCTATTGAATGTTATGACACTAGTTTACAAAGAAAATAAAACAAAAAAATTCTAGTATAAGTTCCAAAGTTATTTGCAATTATATGCAACAAAATGCATGCAATTTATTTTACTCCTTTAACAAAACTCAAATATATCTCATACTTCTAATTAAAAATTGTAACTGGACTTGAAGAAATAATAAACGGACTTGAAGGCATAATAAACAACAAAAGACAAAGCCACTTAGGCTGACTGAAGCCCGCTATTCAGAATACATTCGACTAGTTAGAGTGTTTTTATAGGGGTATAGAACTTTAAAATGGATTAAAACAAAGATGAATTTTATAAATTGACATGAAATTTACTTTATTCGAAAGATAATCTTCTGGCATTATAATTTAAACATGATTTCTGGCATATGACCGCCGCGGCTGGCTCGGACGTAGTCTAATCTGGAGGTGCAATTTTCGATGACATTTTCCAACATTTGTGGCCGTATATTGGCAATAACGCGGCGAATGTTATTTTCCAAGTGGTCAATCGTTTTGGGCTTATCGGCGTATACTAGCAACTTCACATATCAACACAGAAAATAGTCCAGCGGAGTTAAATCGCAATATCTTGGAGGCCAATTCACGAGTCCTTAGGAAAATCAGGATCAACGGCAGTCTTTTTTTGGGCCCATTCGCCGAATCTACGCCTTGCTAGGTGATCGTGTGGCTTAAATTGATGCACGAGTTGGATTTTGTAAGCATGAAACCAAGATCTTTCCGCAAAATCTTCCATAAAGTGGATAGGCAGTTATCCAATTCCAGTACACTGATTGCGGATATACTGATTGGAGTCTTCGTCGATGCTACGATCTACAGCAGAAATGACTTCTTCTGTACGCACTGTACGACGTCTCTGTGGATGCATATTATTATTTAGAGTAAACGTGGTGCGAAAATGTTCCATAGCTAATCGAATTAATTGCTCTGATGGACGATTATGTTGACTGTAAAATGGACGTAGTGCGCGATACGTATTTCGAACAGAACCATAATTTTCAAAATAAATTTGCACAATTTGGAAGCATTGTTCAGGCTTCAGTATATTCATGTTGAAATGCCAAACCAAACTAAACATAAATCACTTGACAGCTGACAAAATGGCCGTCATTTAAAGAAGTGTTGCCAACTTAAAGTTATATACCTGTATAAAAAACACCCTTTACTACAAAATAGAAAACCCCTAAGAAAGGTCGTAAAGCGGAAACTTAGAAAATCAAAAAGCCCAGCCTGCAGTCAGACAACACCGCAAAACTTAATGACCAACCGCACAATGGGGATTATGTCCTTCCGAAAAACGATATTGATTCCCATGGGAAATATGTCCACTTTCCTCTGGAGCTTATGACCAATATCATGCTAGTCATAGTTCCCATTTTTGTTTGCGACAGATCGCTTGTCGGTACCTTAACAAGCGTAGATAGTCGGGATTTTTTAAAATTTCTTTTGGCCAGAAACTTAATTTAACTTTTTTATTTTGTATGTGGTTTCCTCATCATGAATATACATCTGTGTAAAGGCGATATTAGGAAATTAATTCAGGCAGGGTCAAAAAGTGATAAATTTCATCTTTATAGTTTGCCTAAACTAAAATTAAATGAATGTGTTCCCTCGAATATGATCTGACTCTTTGATATGATACTTTTTACAATTTTGGCCATTAACGCGGTAAAAATAAAGTTTGGAAATGGCAGAAGTCTCCCCGTTGACGGAAAGGGCAAACCACTTAAGCGAGGAACTTGAAATTTGGCATGTGGGATATTAATTACAAGTAGATATATGTATGAGCGGAAAATTATGAATTTTCAATGGGTTGGGGAAAAAAAGCAAGAGTCTGCCCCTTGACAGCCTGTCAAAACCGCTAAAGCGAGTAACTTAAAATTTGGCATGTGGGTTCCACGGCCTGGACATAACGCTGAAGCAAAGACTTAAAATTTTATAAGTTTGTTTTTCATTCCCTTTGACACAAGATTTTTAGACATTTCTGCTTTGAGGAATGAAAAGTTGAAAAGTACACTCAGAGAAAAAAGTTTCATTGATATTGGTTCATAAATCGTTTGTCATCAGTTATTCATCATATTTATGAAGTTTTCATAAATACGATGACAAACTTCATAAAAATGTATGAAAAATGTTTCATATACCTTCATTATTTCATAAGTATGTTTGTTAGTAATTTTTTTATTTCGTCTCCTCTATCTTATTTCATCGAAATCATATAAATGCAGTTGTAAGAGAAAATGTGTGGCGGTTTTGCCGGTCTCACTTCTTATAGTGTTAAGTTAGGTCGCTACATTTGTACTTTATTTTACGGGGAATTTATTAGAATCTTAAAATCATACTTTTTCGTAACTATTGACTATTCATGCAAACCGGAACGGGTTAAATTGGAAAGTCATATTTTCGCCAATATTCTTCTTGGAATGATTCTGTATGGTATTTGTCTTTGTAATTAAGTTTTTTGTAATTCCATCGAAGATACTATATCAATGATTTCGAAACACTATTTCTATCTTAATAACGCTATAAAGTCCCGAATATATGAAAAATAAAAATCGGGTTTTATTAAATTAATGTTAAGTTATGTATATCAAAAAACTAATGTGATGCGAACTGGTCTCAGAGTCTGGACTTTTTTAAAATTTTAATCGACCTATGAAATGTTGCAATTCAAGAAATTTTTTGTACCTAAAGTGCTCACAGGTGGTCATTATTGTCACTTTGTCATTTACCCTGTATAAAACAGGGTAAATAGCATTATAATGCGAGCATTGCCGACTCTGAAATTGTTTTAACATTTGAGGCGATTGATTTTTTCATTCGGTTCTAAATTTGGGACGGTATTAGAGCACACAAAAAAAAAAAATAAAAACCAATTTTTAATTTATAACGAATTAGCAAATTAGCTAGGGTGATACTACTATTTCGATCTGGCTAAAGATCTCATCAGAACCCGAAGTTTTAGAAAAGCTAGAGCCTCCATAATAGGCAGAACTTTAACAAAAAACCTATTAATCATCAATTTTGCGCCATTCTTGTCTTCTTAGTAATCAAGCACGTGGTTAGGGTCTTTTCCTAACAAGCATCATGACGTTACTAAACTTTGCAGACCTATTTATATAAAAAAAATTTAGTTTTTACTTTGGCTCAAGTAATATTTGTTACAGTTTTGTTATATACGTCGAGATTATTTTTATGTTATGTTTTATTTACAACAAGCTTCCAATTTCCGTATATTTACAAAAATAAAGCAAATCAAACATATTAGCTAGGTTGATACTAGTATTTCGATCTGGCTAAAGATCTCATCAGAACCCAACGTTTAAGAAAAGCTAGAGCCACCATAATAGGCAGAACTTTAACAAAAAACCTATTAATTATTAATTTTGCTCCATTTTAGTAATGAAGCACGTGGTTAGGGTATTTTCCTAACAAGCATCATGACGTTACTAAACTTTGAAGACCAAAAATGTTCCATTTCTATAAAAAAAAATTTAGTATTTACTCTGGCTAAAGTAATATTTCTTTACAGTTTTGTTAGTTTTTTGTTTTTTACATCGAGATTATTTTTATGTTATTTTTAATTTATAACGAGCTTCCAACCTCCGTATATTTACAAAAATAGAGCACATCAGACATAATAGCTAGGTTGGTATTTCGTATTTCGATCTGGCTAAAGATCTCATCAGAACCTGAAGTTTTGAGCAATAGTTTAATATATTTTGAGCGATAGTATAAAAAATGTCATGCTAGTTTCGAATTTGAGCAAATATTTAATTGAGTCAATTAATTTTTAATTGACAGCTTTTAAAATTTTCAACAAATCGATTTAATTGAAAAATGTAGGGAAATATTTTTTTCTGTGCTGGTTATAGTCTAATTTAGCATGTAACACAATAAAATGTCTATTTCAACTATCCTACTTCAATGGAAATTCTTAAAAGCCCATCATCCTAGTTAGTTAGTCAACCCATAAGTCCTTTAAAATACATTGTTGTAGTTATTTAAATGTTTTAGATTGGTTTTAAATATTCATACAAATAAATCTTTTTAGAATGAATACCATAAGCTTAACCTAAAGACTAAATTATTTTCAATTTAATATAAAATAAGCACTCCATTTGGAAAACTCCCACAGAATTGTGGTAAGTAAATGCATATGAGAGTATATCACAAAAAGTCATCATTATTTATAGTTAAATTCAAGCTTTTAAAATAAATAACCATCAACATTGATTAGTTTAACAAACAAGTTATAGGAATTATCTATAGTATAGATTTTTTCTACTAAAAGTGTCATATATCCTCTTTAAAACCTCATCATCAGCATCATCATCATCATCAGAAGCAGCAGCAACAACAGCTAAAATAGCATCATCATCATCATCAGCGTAGCGTTGTTGTCACTAGCAATGCCGACATTTAAACTACCTTTACACTCAGAAAAAAAGAGTTTCATTATATTGAAGAAATTGTTTCCTAAATCGTTTGCCATTTTTTTTTTTTATTAATTAATAACCATATAATTACAAATTATATACTATTACCCTAACCGAGCACTAGCTACGATGGCCTTCGGCGCGTTGTAGCGAAAACAGACCAGTGCCTCTGGTGGGAATCGAACCCACGACCTCCGCCATTAATTATTCATAATAATAATGAAGTTTTCATATATATGATAAACAGTTTCATAAAATTTATGACAAATGTCATGATTTCATAAAAAATTTTCATAAACTTTGTGAAAATAAATTTTTGATTGCATCATATTCATATTCATCCTATTTATGAAATGTTTCATAACATTTATGAAGCTCTTCATAAAAAGTTTTGAAATTTCATCATATTTATGAAGCATTACATAAATATGAAGACGCCTGTCATCAATTTGCAATTTTATGAAACATCTTCATCATATATATGAAATGTTACACTAGACAAAAAATCAATGAAATCTTTCTTGGTATTTATGAAGTTTTTTTTTTATAAATATGAGGAAGCTTTTTCCCTGAGTGTAATTAAGGAGTAGAACAACATTTTAAACACATGCAGCAACAATCATACAGTTGAAAGTCAGGCTTACACAATATTATTGGCGTCATTTAAAGTTTTAATCCTCGTAAGAAAAAGTGACATGTGTTCTAGATATGAAACCTTCGTTTGTCGTTGTCTCCCGCTTGGAAGAGGAAGAAGAAAAGTAGACACTAAATAACATTGGAACAAAGTTGCATATGGCCATTATAAAGTTATATGCATACTAAACTATTCTCCTTGCTATGCCCAAAGGTTGGCTATAAGTAGAAGGAACCTCAGAATCTAAAATAAATAAAAGAAATATGCACTAGCTAGCTTTTAAGCTTAAATAAAATGCTTTGGATTAAGAAGAGCTGCCATATATGAACACGAAGAGAAAAAAATGCTGATAATGTTAGTGGGTGTTGCAAGAAATATAACAAAAAACCCCCAATATATCGCTCGTTTACTAAAAGACTGGCATAACTCAAAAACCACTATGTAGCAGAAAACGCGTTTAAAGTTTTCAATCCATATCTGCCTAGCTCGATCCTCTCTCTCTATTTATTTGTTCACGCTTTTTATAAATAGGCTTTTTGAATTAAGTTTTCTCTTAGTGAGTGTTGGGTGTGAGTTCGATAATTATTGAGAGACCCGTGAGTAACATAGTTTCTCCATAAAGTATATACTCTTTGCACCCACTTTCCAGAAAAGAGAAAATATATACTCTTCTACACTTAACAAAAAACAGCGATGAAATCAACTAAATCCCATGTTAAATTGATGAATGGGTGATCACTATGCAACCAACAAAACCTGTCTGTCATTGTAACAAATTATTTAGTAAATGTATTTTTTGAAGTTTAACTATTTGTTGATTGTTATTTTGATGAAATATTGTCAAATGTATTAACAGAAATTAGTTATTTTAACAAATTTATTTAATCAAATTGAATAATTATTTTGTCAATTTAACAATGCGCTTTATTCAATTTAACAATGATCTTTATTTAATTTGTTCATATTTTGTCGATTTATTATTCATTTTTAATTATATATTTCTTTGTATTTCTCTATATTTTTTAAATTTAAATTTTTAATAGTATGCGTCTTAACTTAGTATACTAAAAAAAATAAAATTTGATATAACATAAAAATAATAAAATTAAAAATTATAACGTAGTACGTACACTCACAATATTTTTTCCATAAAGACTACTGAACACATTAAATTAATTGAAAATCAGTTAAAAAAGGACTACTTACTTTTCGTTTACAACAATTGTATTCTTAAGTTTATTTTCAACTGTTGACAATTGATTAATCGACAAAATTGATAAAAAAAACAATAGTTTTCTTTTCAATTTATAACGAGCTTTCAACCTCTGTATATTTACAAAAATAAAGCAAATCAAACATATTAGCTAGGTTGATACTAGTATTTCGATCTGGCTAAAGATCTCATCAGAACCCGAAGTTTTAGAAAAGCTAGAGCCTATATAATAGGCAGAACTTTAACAAAAAACCTATTAATAATCAATTTTGCTCCATTCTTGTCTTCTTAGTAATCAACCACGTGGTTAGGTCTTTTCCTAACAACGTGGTTGATTACTTTATTGCAATACTCAATATAAAATAACAACTGATTGTTTTAAATATAAAATTTTAAATATATTTCTTTGGTAATTTAACTGTATATTAGATTAAAACAACTTTACCGATTAACTTTTTAAATAACTATTGAACTTTTATGGAAAAGTTCTTGTGAGTGTACCCAAACCCCAATTTTTTAAACACTCGAAACATTACATTTACAAAACACATTAGTTTATTTAATATTTAAATTAATAATAAATTACAGTTTTAAAAATTTTAAGTATTCTTTGATCTTCTTTTATTTAATTCTTCTTAGTTTAAACGAGCTTAAGATCATTTATTTATTAATTATTTATTTCCAATATTTCGTCTCCACATTGGGCGACTTCTTCAGGGAACATATACTACAATTTGAAAAACTGTTTTAATAATTAAAAATTTAAATATAGATACAGCAAAATTCTCAATGACAATTCCGTGAGAATTTTTTCCCTATTCCTTGTTCCCCTATTCTTAATAAAATCTCCCCGGGGATTTTTTCACTTTTCCCTTATTCTAAACGAATTTCGAAAATGGGAATTTCTTCCCCCGGAAAAAAGGAGGTATTATGAATGTCAATAATAGGGAGAATTGTGATAGCATTTGTATGAATAATTCCGCCAAAAAATTAAAAGGAGCTCTGTGCAAAAATGTAAGTATTTTATCTTTTCTATAAAAATTAATAAATTATTGTTATTTTAATTATTATTATGGCATTATTCTTACTTTTAGGTCAAAAACATCAAATAAGCAGCAGATAGAGATTCTCTTGAATACAATGCAAACGCACCCAGATATTGCATGCGGTTTTCATAAAGGAAGCAAGGAGGAGCTCAACAGGGTTTGGTGCAATTTGGAGAATGAATTGAACTCAGCAGGGCCACCAAAGAAAAATGTTACCGAATGGAAGAAGGTAAGAATGACAAAGTTTGTCCTTAAGAATATATATATATATATATAACTGCAAAATCTTCTACAGGTTTGGGCCGATCAAAAGAAGTATGTGCTGCAGAAGGCTTCAAAAAATCTTAAAGCCTTTAAAGGAACTGGTGGCGGCCCAAATATTGAGAGGAAGCTTTCGCCAACTGAAGAAACCATATACCATTTAGTTGGTATGAAAGAGTCAGTTGAAGGTGTGGCAAACACATTCGGACTAGGCTCTTCCATAACGGCGGCGCAAACTCCAGAAAACATTGAGGGTTCATTGGATGTGTTACTGGCAGATGTGATGGGGAAGAATGTGGATAAAATTGACGAAGAGACTCCACCCCATCAGCCACCGGCAAAAAAACGAAGAAGTGAACTGCCCACACAAAATGTTTCTCCTACCGATGCCCTTGCAGAGGAGCTACTTATCCAAAAAGATATTTCAGTAGCTATGAAAGCTATTTTGGAAGGTGTTAAAGATATTTCGCAAGCTTTAAAAGATCAGCAGCAAAATATTAAAAAGATCTATCGATCTACTGACCGGCTTTACGATCTTCAACAGCATCATTATAAAACAACTGAGAAAGCTCAGAAAGACGAGTTGGAAGAGCTAAAGCGGCATAACTTGGTGATGGAAAAGTTGAGAGTTAGAGAAGTAGAGGATAAAATAGAAAAAAATAAGTGAGAATTAGAAGACTTGAAATACAATTGTTAAGTACAAATGAAATGTGACCTGAATTAATTTTTTTTAAGTTTTATTATTTAAGTTTGCTTTTGAAGTTTTAGAATTTAAGTTTTGTTTTGCTTTTAAGTTTTGAATTTGAATTTAAGTTTTGTTTGTTTGTTTTTTAAGTTTTCTTTTATTTTTTTTATATATATATATACAAATATACATATGTACATATATGTACAAAAATACTATAAACTATTTCCAATATTATTTCTATAGTTTTGTGCAGAAGTTAAATACTGTGGGGATGGTAAAGGCATAACATCACATTCTTGCGTGGTAAAATTCTCCGAAATTTCGCAATCAATAAAAACGGTATTACATTTAGAATAAATGCATATGTTGTGTAATGCAGAGCAAACGTTGACAATTTTTGCTACCTTTTTTGGTGCGTAATGCAGCTCTCTTGCACCAAGAAGTCATCTCCATCGATTTTTCAATACGCCATTGGTACGTTCTATTACATTTCTGCACTTTGAATGAACTTCGTTAAATTTCATTGCAACAGACCCTTCCTCCGGACCTCTATGAGGGGTCATAAGCCACGGCTCCAAGGGATATCCTGCGTCTCCTAGTAAAAAATTAAATATGGTTAATACTCTTTAATGTTATTCAAAATTTTACCAAGCAGCCAATAATTGTTAACGCCCCGCAAAAATTCCTGCTCAAGGAGGGTTCGTAGATCGCTGGCATTCCAAATAAAGGAATCATGACATGCACCGGGATGGGAGGCATCGACTTATAGAATCCTTAGTTCATGATCACACACCTGTAAATAGTTGTTTTTATATTTTTAATTACAATGATAAAGCTTCAATGAAATCACTTACTAGCATAACATTTAAGCTGTAGTTTCCCTTCCTGTTGTAATATAGGTGCTTATTGCTAGAGGGAGCAATAATGCGAACATGCGTTCCATCAACGCATCCTATAACACTAGGAATGCCATGCTTTTCATACAGCGCTAACACAATTTTTCTTCCGACGTTCTGCAAAATTCAATCCACTTTGAACAAAGATTTTCCTCAAAAATATTTATAACTTCGGTCAGCACTTTGCTGAGACTACATTGGGCCAGTGACACGTCGCAATCTTTCCCTATCCCCGTCTGGTAGCCACCTTCGGCAAAGAAGCGAAGGGTTGCACTCAATTTCACAAGCGGGGAAATTGCGAACGACTTTTTTGCTGGCTCAATGTGCGACGTCAACACCTTTAACAGGTATTTAAAGGCAGGCTTGTTTACCCTATAATATTTTTCAAATCTGTGAAAAGTAAAATAGTTTTTAATAAAGTAAAAAAAGTAAAAAAAGTTTGCGGCAGCTCAAGTGGATTCGTCGCATCGCGTAACTGCCTCCTTGCAATCGTTTGTTGTTGCTTCTCCTGCTCCTGGTACTGTTCTGCTACCATTCTAAAGGCTATACTGTACATGTTCACTTATTTTCACAATTAATTGTTTAATTAAGTTTTATTTGCTTGTTTGTATTTAATAAACAATAGACTTGTGTCGTTCGCGAACGAACTAGTTCAATTGAACTACTCATTCAATTGAACGATGTAACCTAGTTCAGCTCTATTCGCTCTTCTAGTTCGTTTTATTCATTTAGTTCAATTTTTTCTCATCCTATTTTTACAATCATGTAGTTTTCTTGAAATTAAAATGAAAATTCCGTCAGATCCGGATCAATTTTTTAACTAGAAGAACGAACTAGTTCATTGATTGGAGCTGAACTAGAAAGAGCGCTCACTTAAACGAACTAGATTGCCCAAGTCGAATAACCAAAGCCAAACGTCAAAAAGCAAAACAGCTGATTTCGAAAATTCAATTTTCTCTCCCTTATTGTTCTTTTCCCCGCCTGTTTAGAATAGGAGGATATTTTTCTCGAGAAAATAAAATCCGCAGGGGAAAAAATCCGAGGGAATATTCATAATCGGGCTGATAATAATTTTTTTTAAAAAAGGCGGGAAATCAAAAATATTTCCTGTCAATATGAAAAAAAAATATCCCAGAAATCAAAATTAAATAAAAAAAATTTTTTGATTTCTGGGATATTTTTATTTTTTTCCGATCTTCGGAAATGATGATACTGCAATATTATGTTCAGGTTCTTTGTCTAACGACTTATTTGTTAATCTTCAGAGATCGGTGGACACGACTATTCACTATTTTAGGAAATGGAAAATTTTGGTTAATCCTTCGAAAACCCAGTCCATCTTCTTTACAAGAAAAAGGAGAGCATGATTTTTACCCCAGTATAAAATAAGTGTTAATGGAGTTGAAGTTGATTTGGAGACCAAAGTGAGGTATTTGGGCGTTATCTTTGATAGAAAAATGTTATTTAACGATCATGTTACTTATATTGTGAACAAGGTTAATACAACTACAAGGATATTGTATCTCTTTATAAATCGCAAATCTAAACTTAATATTGAGAACAAACTTTTAATCCTGAAGGTAATTTTTCATGATATTTTATTTTATGCAGCACCAGCTTGGCACTATACTTCTGATTGTCACTTACGACGTTTACAAGTCTGTCAGAATAAGCTCCTGAAAATGTTTTATAATTTACCGTTTTATTATTCAACATCACTCTTTCACTCACTATCTGATATCGTAATTGTTAAGGATAAAATAAATATTATGACTGAAAACTTTTTTGTTAGACGTGCAAATTCCTCTCATGACCACATCAAGAATCTATGTCCTTAACATTTTACTGTTACTACTTAATCCCGTTTTTAATAAAACTTTTTTTTTCCTATTATATTAAAGGTTTTCTGTATTTTTTCCTAAAATATTTAATTATAAATAAATAAATTTATTATACCTCACGCATATTTATATATTAAAATTAAAAAGCAAAATTAGCTGAACTCTTTATTGTAAATATTAAAATTATTGTAAACATTGTAATTATATTTGTAACAATAAATAGATTGAATTGAAACGAAAATTTTATTTTTTCATATTGACAGAAAATATTTTTGATTTCCCGCTTTTTAAAAAAAAATATTATGAGTATTTAAGTTTTTAATTATTAAAACAGTTTTTTAAATTGTAGTAAATGTTCCCTGAAGAAGTCAATTAATGTGGAGACGAAATATTGGAAATAAATAATTAATAAATAAATGATATTAAGCTCGTTTAACTAAGAAGAATAAATTACATTTTTTATATTTGAAAGACTTGTTGTTTTATGAATGTTCGCTGTTTTCTAGACATCCATTGATTAATATTTGATTGAAGTCTTACTTAATCAATTATTACAAGTGCCTAGAGCATAAACGTCCTGCAAAAATCATATTTCTTGCATTCTTTCAATTTTTAAAAGGCGAAAAGAAACTAAAAATGAAATGCGGCTTATCAAGTTTTTACAACAAGCCCTTCATTTATATAAATAGTTGTCTTCACTATTGCAGATGATAAATAATAAAACTTTGAAATTTACATAAAACAGTACGAAATTATATAAATTTATTTAAAAATAATTAATAAACACACACTCAACTACCCACAATAATTCACTGAGTTTAATAATTCACAATTCTTTTGTAAAACCCATTTAACATTATTTTTTTTTATAGTAATTAAATATGCTAAAATCCCAAAACTTATTTAACAAATTGTGAAAAGCAATCTGATGTAGGCGTGTCCCTATCCGGATTTCATTCCTGCCTAAGGAAATCTTCAGGGGACTTTGTTATTAGAATTTCTAGAGATATTTGTTATGTTAAATCACAAACTCAATGAGAATTTCTTGTCCTCGTCTAGGAGCGAGATTCAAAATTTAAAATATCAAAGAAAAACCAAAACAACAACAAAAAATTGTCACAATTGGCTTTGTCATCTTCCAAATACTACTCTGTTTTTTTGACAGACCTAGCAATGTAGTGACGTTTATTCAAGTAAATCAACAATAGAAAATCATATGTTTTCTATTAGTGTCAGTTACATTTAAATTTGCACAAGCACCTGCATATTTGTTATTTAAATTTATTTTCATCGGGATAAACATTAATTGCATTTATAGTAATTAAATGTGCTAAAATCCCAAAACTTATTTAACAAATTGTGAAAAGCAATCTGATGTAGGCGTGTCCCTATCCGGATTTCATTCCTGCCTAAGGAAATCTTCAGGGGACTTTGTTATTAGAATTTCTAGAGATATTTGTTATGTTAAATCACAAACTCAATGAGAATTTCTTGTCCTCGTCTAGGAGCGAGATTCAAAATTTAAAATATCAAAGAAAAACCAAAACAACAACAAAAAATTGTCACAATTGGCTTTGTCATCTTCCAAATACTACTCTGTTTTTTTTTTTGACAGACCTAGCAATGTAGTGACGTTTATTCAAGTAAATCAACAATAGAAAATCATATGTTTTCTAATTTAATTTTAATTTTTTCATCTTTTACAAATACAAATGTAAGACACCCTAACATGAGTAATGAAGCGACAAGGCTAAAAGCACTCCAAATTTACAGCGTTTTTTCATAAATTTTTATGAAAGTAACAAATTAAATTTTTTTATTTAAATAAAAAAAATTGTCAAAACGACAAATGTTTCGTTAACCGATAAAATCTGTTGGTTTTACAAAAATGAACATCAATTTGAATAAAATAATTAAATTTGTCAAAAGTTAACAAAAATGTTATGTTCATTTCACTTACGACTTTTGGTTCAATGTAACTCGAAAAGTATTCAAGATATTAATATGAAATTTTTGCTTAATATACAAGCATGATACAACTATTAAATCTACATCATTGACTCAAAAATTGCGTTTTTTGACTTATAACAGTCTTTTAGTAAATGAGCGATATATTCTGTCTGTATTGTTTACTACGAAAACTATTTGTTAAGCAAATGCTTAAATTGGTTTGTAAGCTTTGAATACTTTAATAGCATCCTTTTACTTGGCATATCGGTCAATTTTTATATTATTATTTCGAATGAAAATGCTACACAGTGAAAAATATTTTCCAAGTAATAGAGTAGCTGTTATGACAATGAAACCCACAAACAGTACTATAAAACAAACTCATCCCTCACTCAGAAAGAAAACATCGATATTAACCCTTATTGGGACTTGGTGGACGCTATGTTTATATAAAGGTCAATTGTGATGGTTTCATATAAAAAATACTATAAGTAAATAGTTTTTAAGTGACTTATTCATATTTTTTTTTACGAACAATGTTAAGAATCCTTTATGTTGTTGGTCCCAAGTGTATGCTCATTTTGATAAGTCATTGGAAAATACTTAAGTGAAGTATCAGAAATACTGTGAAAACTAGTGTGGAAACACTTGAACTCAATCACTAATCGGATCGGCCAAATCCGATTTCAACAAAATTCAACTATCATACGCGTCAAGCACTCCACGAAACATAAATTTTAGAATCTGGACCCTTTCGGTTTCCGAAATATGACGTCATGAAAATTGCAGAAAACAATAAAATTTTACTAAAGTAGCGTTATAAAAATGACTACATCTGTTAAACTATATAAGATACAACATTTGTGTTGACCTTATCTTTTAGGCTAAAATATACTCTTTTTCACGGAAGGGTCAAAGACCACATTTTGGAGTCTGAAATTAAAATGACCCATATCTATAAATGCAAATTTGTTCAATGCTTAGAATAATATATGCACTTAGAATACTATGTAGGTAAAGACCACTGCAAATGTAGTTAAAAACAAATGAAATTTTACTTAAAGAAAGGACGACTTACATTTCAGTAAATTCAACTAACATTGGCATTAGAAAGCAGTTTGTCTATACCACGGTCAGTGATTGTACAGAAAACTTTCATATAGACGCAATCGAACAAATAAAAAACATAACAAATATTACATTATTCAAAAATTCAAAAAAAAACAGTGTCACTGACGAAGGTTCAATACCAGAAACTGCGCAGTCTGATTCAGAAAAAATTGAAAATTTGCAAAAATTGTCATTTGTTTTTTAATGTTCAAACAATGACTAACAAATGTAGTAGAAATGAACCACATATTAGTAAAAAAAAAACAAACATTTATGTTTTTTATTTTTTTGAATAACAAAAAACAAGTGTAAAAAATAAATGTAAATCATAAAATAGTCATTTAATGTTGATTGTTTTTTTAAATAAACTACGAGGTTAGTAAGAAATTTAATTTGTTCTACAAATGACTGACATTTACATTAAAAATAAAGAAACTGTATTATAACCCAAACAAGTACATATTTTTAAAGCAGGAGTTCCCTGAGTGTGCTTATTATTGAACCCTTCTCTACATTTAAGTGACAAATTTGGGGTGGTATCTCGATTGGTCTCTGAATTATTGCCCAAACCAAATTACTTTTCTTGTATTTTCCTATCATGTTTTTGTCCATAACTCAGACCCCAATCTAGATACTATCCTGAATTTTCACACAAATGTAGAGGAGAGTTCAATTATAAGCATATATTTTTTTAAGTATAAAAATGCGCATTTTGAGATATGGGTATTTGAACTCAAGACCCTTAAAAATTTCCTTTGACCCTTACATGAAACAAATCAATATGCATATTATTTCAAAGAGGAAAAACTAAGGCCAACACGAATTTTGTACCTAGTACACTTTAAAAGTTATAGCCAATTTTTCACCCTAGTTTTCACGGTTTTTGCTAATACTTCACTCAACTATTTTCCAAATACTGATTTTGATTATTTTTAAATGATTCATAACATTGTATGTTAAAAAAATTTGCATATATAACTTAAAAGCCGTTTACTTATCGTACTTTTTACATGATAACATCACAATTAACCATTATATGAACTTAGTGTCCACCAAGTGCCTATAAGGGTTAATATCAATGTTTTCTTTTTAAAATTAAATAACTACTGGGCTATAAGGTATATTATGCGAATAATATATAACTGAAAATGTTGCGTTATTTTAACCCCAATTACACATAAGGGTTAATTTCAGTGTTTTCTTTTTAAAAATCTACTATTAAAAAGAGTTAAGTTACTTATGGAGATATTTTTTTTATTAAGAAGTTTAATTTAACTGTTTATAAATGTTGGCTTAATTAGTATTTTTTCTTTAAAAATTTTGTGGTCAAGCTTTGGATTCGAGCTTTGGAATCAAGCTTTGGATTCAAGCTTTGGATTTCATAAAAATTCGTAACAATCTACAAAATATTTCGATACATTTTTATGAATAATTCTAAATCATATGTGGACGTTAAACCCTAGTGCATTATACACTCCTAGAAATAAACCTGTAAAAATAGCAAAAAAAAGCTATTAAAAATTTGTTAAAAATGAGCTTGCAGCTAAAATTAACATATTTTTTACTAAATATTAGTAATATAGAATAGTAAAAATGAATATGTTAAATTTACAAATATTTAGCTATATTTTAGCTAAATTTTACGTGATTGAAAGTAAAAAAATAATCTGCTAAAATCAGCAAAACATTTCCTAAATATTAGTAGACCAAAGCTTCATTAAAAAACATGAAATTTTAACAGATTTTTTTTAATGCGAATAAAAGCCTGCCCTTACGAAGTCAGTAATTTACAGTTTCTTAGCAAAAATTTCTGTTGATTTTAGTAAAATAAACTGTTATTTGCATTAAACTAAATTTGAGGTAAATACGGCAAAAATTTTGTTAATATTACAGTTTTAGTTTGCTATTTTGAGTTTACAAACATTTAGTAAAAGTGTTTGCTAATTTTACAGAGCAAAATTCTATTTTCAATTAACTAAAATTTTGTAAAGTTAACAGATTTTTTTTTGCTGTTCTTATTTTACTAACATTTATCAAAAACATCTGCTAAATTTAAAAGTTTTTTCTGCAAAGTCATTTTCAACTAATTTTAAGAAGCTATTTCTGCTATTTTTACAGGTTTATTACTATGAGTGCACTTACATAAACTAGAATATTTTGAAGAACAAGTACAAAGTTGTAAATGTACTTTGTAATCAAATACGATGAAGTTTTTTTTCCCTGAGCGTGAGGAATTGTAGTTGATTTGGATCGAATACCATGTGTATTAATATTTACTTTAGTCGAGTTACTGTCTTACACGCATAATATTTTTTCCGTAAAGACTACTGAATATACACATTAAATTAACTGAAAATCACTACTTTCTTTTCTTTTAAAACAATTGTATTTTTTAGTTTATTTTCAACTGTTAATTGACGAAATCGATAAAAAAAACAATAGATAGTTTTCGTTAATTTACTACTCAATACAACATATAACAACTTTTTGTTTTAAATAAAACATTTTAACAGAATATTTTAACTACACACAGAAAAATAAAGTGCCAACCGAATTGGAAAGTGTATTTTAATGGTAACAACTTATTAATTGAGTTAGTACAACGATATTTACATTAGATTTCTAAATATTTTGGGTGTTGTAACTAAAATTCTGTTGAATTAACCGAACTTTGTTGTGAAAACTAATGTTTAGTTGTACCAACCGACTGAAATTCGTAGAAACCGAATTTAAGTCGTAGTAACCGAATTTCAGTTGACAAATAGCTGAATTTTTCTCTGTGTGTATTACCGAAAGTCAATTTTTTTTGTTTATTGAATAACGGACAGAAAGTTAAAAATATATTTTTTTGGTAATTTAACTGTATATTCCATTGAAACAACTTTACCGATTAACTTTTAAAATATCTGTTGGACCTTTATGGAAAAGTTCTTGTAAGTGCAGCTTTAACCGAATTCTGAATCGTCCGGCTTTATTTAAACTTTTTCTAAAACGCTTATTTAGAAAACGTGCATACTCGCGGTCGACGATATAGGCAGTATATTTTGTGTAAAGTTCAGACATATTCTCATACATAAACGTATTCATTTAACCCCCCAATGGAACTGGCTTGATTCCGTTTTGCACCATGTCATTTATCCGATGCGCCATATCATATATCCGCCGTAGCATCGCAATTGTCCTGGAACCCGCATAAACATACATTGTAAGGTGGAATTAACTTCCAACTTCCTTTATAAAATTACCTTTATAAAATTAGATATTAGACATATGTATATGCTATATATAATGAGCTACGGTAGAACTATTGCCATATATAATAATACATTTTCATATATAACATAATATGTAATCATATATGATGCAATATACGCTATATAATTTAAGATATTATAATATATACTATAGGGCGGGTCGATTTAAAAATCGCTCAACGTTCAAGAAAAATCGTATTCTAGGGATCAAAATAAGAAACTTTGCCGAAGGAACCATACCTCTAAAACGAGTTCTGATGTCCCGACTTTTGACACAAAGGGTCAAATTTTGAAAAAGCCTACTTTGATATTTCAGAAAGTAGGAGGAATCTCTCCAAGATTATTGGAGCTACTTCTTCTCCGGGAGACGCCCTTGCAGATTAATGCATAAATCATCATTCTAGGTGACCGTTAAGGGGTTGAAATTTAAGTTGAAAGAGGGCCTTTTTAACCGTGTTTTTATAGCAAAATGTACAAATCTCGGGATAGAGATATTTCAGAAAGTAGGAGGAGTCTTTTCAAGATTAGGGTCTCTATTTCTTCTCCGGAAGACGCTCTAGCAGATGAATGTATTAATTATATTCGGTTGGGTTGGATTCGATTGGGGCACTCTAAATGGGTCAAAGTGGGATTTTTCAAAATTTGAAACTATGGGTCAAAAGTCGCGACATCAGAATTCGTTTTAGAGGTATGGTTGCTTCGGCAAAGTTTTTTACTTTGATGCCTAGAATACGATTTTCCTTGAACGTTGAGGGATTTTTTTGCCTCCATACAAATCGACCCGGCCTAATATACTATCTTATAAAAATTATTTTTTTGTGTAATCTAAGATATGCTTATATATGGTGCCATAAATTATAATACAAGTTAATATATATGACATTAAATGATATAATATATTATTATGTTGGATTGCACATATGACACCACATTAACAAATTAGCTTAATATATGATTATATATGGTACAACATCATTAATATTTCCTATCAGATATAGCTATTTATTGTTATATATAACCCCATTGCATAATTATATATGCTCCAGATGATTAAATAATTTTTTTTTTAACTTTTTTTAAATTTTACTAAAAATTATATATGTCATACGATTTAAGTAAAAATCTACATATCTCATTCGATCCAACAACAATTACCCATCTTTTGAATCTAATTAGATTCAATTAGATCTAAATTAATCCCATTGGATGTTTTGAGATCTATGAGGATCTTTAATTAGATATTATTGGATACCCCAATTTTTAGATCAATTTTGATATAATTAAATCCAGTAATATATTTGGGGGATCTTATCTGATATTACTACTCAAATGAGATATGTTATTATATTTGAGATATAAGTTTTTTTTAATCTTTTTAAAATTCATTTTGAAAATTCTCTATTTCTCCCCCATTGATCTTGGGGAGTTTAAAAGACATATTTATTATACAACTCAATAGAGAAAAGTTTTCTAAGAATTTCTCTTTAATTTATTTTTTAAGAATCCAAATGTTCGAAAATTTATCACTAACCAAATGGCGCCCAACGCAGCTACTGCTGGAGAGTTCCTTCAACTAACTTAATTTTTTTTTAAGTGTAAATTATAATATTACAAAACCATACATATGGAACAGTGTAATGCTACATATAACAACTACTGCTTTACAAAATCAACCAACTGACGAAAAAAAGTGTTGTATGTGTGGTAAAGTATGTCTCCTTGTGGTGTTGTTGTTTGATGCCATTTTGGCGTTTTTTAAAAGTGTTCTTATGTTACTGATAGCAACACTATCAGTAGTGGCTTCATGAAAATAAATGTAGCCGGTAGATATGTATGCCAGGCATTCCAAACGATACCTTTTCTTTATTTGCCACAGACGAAACTAAAAACTAAAAATACAAAATTTTCAATTTGTAAGTCTACGTATTTTTTCCGGATTTTTTTCGTTTTTTTTTTTTAGCAAGAAACTGTAAACCTTTATACATATTTTGTATGAATTTCGATTACCCTTTCTTATATACGAAAACTCATATGATCTCTTATACATATTGTTAACTTTATGTTGAATTATTATCTCTTTTTCAAAGTTTTGTTTTTTTTTTTTCGTTGGCGTTATTGTTAAAGTTTAAATAAATAAAAAAAAGCGTCAGTTTTAAAAGAAATATAAGAATTTCTGTGCTTACAATAAATATATTGCTTGTAACTTACTTGTTGGTTACTGCCTTTATTTGGCAAAGTTTCATTATTCATTCTGTTAGTGTTGCTGCTGTTTAGTTAAGCCCAGTTTGACTGGCATTTTTCAACTTCTTCTTAGAGTGTTAAGACGACCTTTTGGCTGACCTAAAAAATAACTGATATAAAAAAATTGCAAAATTGGTTTCATTTAATTTAATGTCTGATAGTATTTGGCAGTTTGATATCAATAACATAGAAAATTTGTTTCTTTATTTTTTTAAGAAATGAGGAAGAGGAAAAGTTAAATTAAGATAAGGGCTTCTTGAAAAAAGTCATGAGTCAAAATTGTTTCACAAATTTTTTCAAAAAAATTCTTACATTTCATAAAAAAATAATTCACTGTTCATCCTAATATATATAAAACTACCGCTTACGAAGTATCGGGCTTTCAAGCTCGTCAATACATATTTTTCTCTTAACCGAATTGCTATTTTAACTATTTCATAATATTTGTTTGTTTAATAAGATGAAACGTTACTACTTGATTTCAAATAAATCATAATTTTAATAATACATATTATTTGCGAGAGAAGTACGTGGTCAAAATTATGCAATTGGCACTCAAATATCATCAGATGCCTTTAAAAACTACTTTAAAAAACTTTTGAATCCATAGCATACTTCACATGAGTTTCTTTATGCACCCATACTTATCAAAGACGATAAACTCGATTCAAATTTTACACTTGATGAAATAAAACGCGTTCTGAAAAACGCAAAAGCAAACAAAGCCCCTGGATTGGATGGCATCACATACGAGTTTATTATAAACTCGTCGGAAGATTTCCAAATACATCTGATAAATTCTTTTAACAAAATGTATAATGATGGTTAAATAAATGAAGTTTTTAGCAAGACAGTGGTTTTACCGATGTTTAAAAAGGAGATCCGAATATGCCAGAAAACTACAGAGGTATATCCTTCATGAATACCTTAGCGAAAGTTAGGATGGGAATTTTAAACAACAGGTTATATAACTGGGTGGAAGATAATCAAGTTTTAACAGAATACCAAGCTGGTTTTCGAAAAAAGTATTCAACAATTGACAATATATTCAATCTGGCTGGTATCGTGAATATAAAGTTTTCCGAAAAGAAAAAGGTATATGCATTTTTTGTCGACTTCAAAGCAGCCTTCGATAAAGTGGCTACAAAGTCACTAATATATAAATTGTATTCAATTGGTATTTCCTACAAATTTTTAAAAATATTGGAGGATATTTATACAGATACAAAATCCACTGTATGGAATGGCGAAGAGTTATCTGAGTATTTTCAAACAAATTCAGGTGTTAAGCAAGGATGTTTACTATCCCCACTTTTATTTTCGCTTTATATTAACGATTTATATGACTCCCTAGGTGATGGCATACTAGTAGAAGGTATAAATATCCGGCTACTTATGTATGCGGATGATATAGTCATACTGGCTGAAGATATAGGTACTTTACAAGAAATGATATTTAACCTGGAAAAATATTGCGATTTATGGAATCTAGAAGTTAACTTAAATAAATCGGAAATAGTTATATTCAGAAATGGTGGGAGGCTAAAATCACAAGAAAAATGGCTGTTTAATGGAAACGTTATTAAAATTACCAATGAGTACAAGTACCCATTAGTAATTCTTACACCAAAAATGAAATTTATCAAACATGTGGAAAGTAGAAACACCCAGGCAAAAACAGCTATTAACAGTACTTGAAAAAACTTTATATCTAACAGACAAATTAAATTGAGAAAAAATGGAACCTTTTCTTAGCTGTATGCAGGTCGATTCAAACATATGCAGCTCAAGTTCGGGGTTATGAGTATTTTGAGGAGATCGATGTACTACAAAGATATTTCCTGAAAAAAGTTATAATGCTGCCTGATTTTACATCTAATTATCCTCTGATGCTTGAAACTGCAGCCGTAAACAACCATTTATATACATTAGAACTACATCTGCTGTACATATCTAGAGTTATGTTTGAATACCCGGCCAATAGGTTACCTTTTCAAATTGCACATATACTTGCCCAAAAAAATTTGTTTTGCTTTTAAGAATTGCAAAAGGTTGCAGACATGGTCCATGGTCCAGTACACAACCTAATAAACAACAATGGATCACTCAAAGTAATGAACTACTACATAGAATACAACAACATCAATTTAATCTGTGGTTACAGAATAAAGCTACAACCTCAAGAATATATAAAGATTTAGATTTCGAAAAAGGTTTAAATTATTTTATTGACAACATGAATCAATCTAAAATAACGTCGGTCTTTAAAGCAAGATGTGGTCTTATTAAACTAAATTACAACACTTTCGGGGCGACAACTGAGAACAAATTATGCAAGCTTTGTAATATGGGTACAATCGAAACATTTGAACATTTCCTAGGTGTTTGTCCAGTTCTCAAGTAGTTCCGAATTGGTAATTTTGAGAAACCGAATTTACTTTACACTGAAATGATTGATATACTTAATGGTGGAAAAAATACAGACTGAAAAAAATTGGTTGATTATCTAAAGTCAGCATTACAATACAGAACATTTTTAATACAAGAATATAATTAAATATTTTGTTAAAAAATTTTAAAGTTTTTTTTTTAAGGTTATCGACAGACGTTCTATAAAAACATTATCGAATATTACTTTCAATTTTCTAATTTTCAATAAGAATTTATTTTATAAATTAAGATGAAATTTGTAAACAAAAATTTATTGTAAATAAAGAAAATCTTACTACCAAAAAAAAAAAAAAATAAAAAATATTACCATATACGTATGAGTAATATTTTATTCTTATAACAGTCATCATACGCACTCAGAAGCTATAGCTTAACCCGAAACACCATAGAATTTTTTTGTTGTTAAATTTTGAAAATCTATTTTACATATATCTTAGTAATGGATTACGTATAAAAAAATACGCTATCACTTTTCTATCCTTCCTCCAGGACATGCAGAATGCCCTGTTACCATATAGGCGGGTTAGGGACTGGTTTTTGTACATATAGGAAAATATTTTTTTGCAAGAAAACGTCTAATACTATTATTTACATAATGTTTATTGATAAATTAATGTAAATTATGTTTAAAAATGCAAAAATTAATGAATTTTATAAATGAAAGGAAGGAATTTATTTTGATTTCGTATATTGAAAAAGGGTGATTTAAAAACTAAACTTTTCCACATTAGTACATAATACATGTCGCAGAATACAGTTTTGGACTCCTAAGTAGTTAGTAGTTCTTTTTACAAATATTGTTGGCTAATTTGGACCTGGTTACGTTGCGTTATTAAAACAATATAATGAAATATGTGGAATAAAATAGATGGTTTTTATTAGAGAGGCAAACTACAAACTACAAACCACTCAAAACTTTGGCTAATGTACAAGTTTTGAAAACAAAAGTGAACATGTTTTTATAATACCTTCAAAAAGTGCACCAATGCCCCAAAATAGAAAATATTTTCGACAAAAATTTTAAGAATCGGGTATCAAATTGAAATTTCTGAATATTCATCGGAAATTCGCTAGATTATTCATAAATTTTAATTTGTTATTGAAATTTTTTTATTCATATAAAAAAATTTGAAACGATATTTTTCAAAAAATACTATTGATTTTTTTTTAAAAAAAAATAAATGTTTTAAATTTTTTTTCATGAAATTTCTAAACCCCAAAATGTTCACTATTCGTATGCAAAAAGATTTTTTCAATATGTTTCACACAACAAAAATACCTTTTTGCTGATGTCGCAACCACTAATTTTGCAATATTTCAAAGCTTCAGTTTTCAAAACAAAAAAAAAAAAATCAGAGAATATCAAACAATTAGTTACTGAAATTGAAATGCTCAATATTGAATTGTTTTACTTAAAGTCGCACGACAAAAGCTTCGTGTTTATGAATAAAAATTTATAAAAATTATTTTTTTACAGAAACATTATTAGATTACGCATGTTTATTACAAATCCCTTCAAACTTCGAGAAGGTTTTCTAAAAAAGGGTTAGGAAATTTTCCTATTGGAATACTATTGAATTTTGGGGAAATTTTTCCAAATAGAAACATTTTCAAATACAACCCATATGATAGACGAATTGTAATAAAAATGTTTATATTAAAAAAAAAATATGATAATACAGAAACTTTAATCATAGCAAAATTTTTAATTAAAAGAACACTTTTTTCTCAAAACCTTCAGTATCTGATGACATTATTTTAATAAAAAAAAACTATTCCATTTTTAAAACTTAAACACTAGATTGATGAAAAGATGTTTTAATTGTTTATGGAAAATGTATAGAAAGTTCTAAAATATGGAAAGCAGGATTTTGGTTTAAAAATCGGGAAAAGAAATCAAGGCTGGATCAGCCTTTATAAAGCGGGATAATTCCGCCAAAAGCAGGATGGTTGGTTAGGTTATTTGATGAAAATATTATTTACAATTTCTGATTGAAAATTCTACTAGTTCCAAAATTACAGCATATCTAATTCGATTTTTGTTGTATTTTGCATACACTTTTTTTTTAATTTTTAATTGCATTTGTCTCAAAACCTTTTTTTTTCAATTTACACCACTTTGTTCACGTCAGAGGACAGAAGATAACACTGTACAACACATGATTTTGGGGCTCAATTCTGAGAATTGCACGTGAAAGTAGCCCCAAAAATAAGAACTTCTGCATCATTCGTTTTGTTAAATTGGCTACAGTAATAATTTAATGGACATACGAATTTTTTGGCTTAAGGCGGATTTTTAGCACTTTTTCTATATATTAATATACCGTACGTAGATCTCGGTATAAAAAAATGCGCAGTTTTCATTTTCATGCTAAATAAAGTTTATAAAGGAAAAAAAACAGCATATTTGAGCAAAAAAGGTGAAAATGGGCATTTTTTAAGACACCGGATGCACTTTTTCCGCATTTTCAATATCTACAACTTTGCTTCAGACACAAAAGAGATATAACGCACGGTATACCGAGATATAATCGTGTTAAAATGTAGAAAAAGTGCAAAAAAATCCGCCTTGAAAAAAAAAAATTCGTATGATCATTAAAATATTACTGTAGCCAATTTGACAAAACGAATGATGCAGAAGTTCTCATTAAAAAAATCATGTGTTGAAAAATGTTGTACTGTTGTACTGTTGTAATACGAAGTAAAAAAGTGAAAGGCCTATTAATCTCCATAGAAGAGTTTTATTTCCCTTTAATTTTTTTTAAATAAAAAATTAATTTAATCGAAATACACGAATTGTATTGTGAACATTGTATCAAAGACGTAAAACGTCCAGAAAATGTACTAAAAAATTTCTGAAAGTGAAATTAAAAACATATAAAGTATAAAATTAAAAAATTTTAGTATTTTAAGTCTTAAATGTTCTATTCCAAATGCTTTACTTATAGGAGTATATTGATTTAGTCTATTGGATTACATCCCAGCAAACACTTTCATTACCACGTAAGTGGTTATATGATGAAATAAATATTTCAATACATTATAATTGGGCGTCAGCACTAGTTAGTTTTGTTTGACGAAGTTGTTTTTATAAGCTGTCAAGCTCAGCCGCAACTACTTATTTAACTGCACTTAGAATATTATGAAGGTAAAGACCACTGCAAATGTAGTTAAAAACAAATTAAATTTCGCTTAAAGAAAGGACGACTTATATATCAGTAAACTCAATAAACATTCTCAATTGTTCTTTAATGTTCATGCAAAAAAAAAAAATAAACAAACTTTTATTTATTTAATTTTTTTAAATAAAAAAAAACTACTGTTTCAAATGAATGTAAAATCAGAATACAGTAATTTGAAGTGGTTTGTTTTTTTAAAAGGAACTACATGTGTAGTCAAAAATTAAATTTCTTCTACAAATGACATTTTTTTACTTTAAAATAAAGATTACTGTATTACAACTCATAAAACTACAAATATTTATAGCAGAAGTTCCCTGAGTTCGCAAATGTAATGTCTTTTTGTGAACTACTTTTTTTTAATTACTGATAAGTATAAGTTTAGGCCCTATTAAATAATTACAAACTTCTAAATACTTATTTGCATACGAATTGCTTATAAGCATACGAATAACTTTTTTTCATGAAGCACATATCGCTCATTCACTTCAAGACTGTCATAAGTCAAAAATGCGGTTTTTGAGTTAATGATGCAGATTTATTAGTTATGTCATGCTTTATATTGTGTAAAAATTTCATATTAATATCATGTATACTTTTCGAGATAAAGGATAATATATTTTTTTCTTCTTTAAATTGGGTGCAAAGATTATGTACTTCATGGATAAACTGTGCTACTCATGGGTCTCTCGTTAATTAGCGAATTCGTACACAACTCTCACTAAGAGAAAAATACATTAAAAATCCCTTTTTATAAAAAACATGACCAAATAACTATAGAAAGGGTCGAGAGAGGCAGATATGGATTGAAAACTTTAAACTCGTTTTCTGCAAAATCGTGTTTTTTGAGTTATGTCAATCTTGCAGTAAAAGAGCGATATGTAAAACTACTTACAAAACCGAATTCGTCGAAAAAAGTCAGTTAAACCTAATTCTACTGCTTTTTATTTAGATACTGGTAATGCGAGCACATTACTTAGATTTTGCTGGGATATAAAAAATATATCAGAGATTTTGATTCATAATACGAGCTAGTTTTTTAAAACTCTTTGCAAGTTTTGGTTCACTGATAGTCTATTTTAGTTTTATCCAGGAAAGATGCGAGGACTCAAAATTTGTTGCACTGTGTCATAAGTACTTTTTTTATAGAAAAGACATTAAGAATCTATGTAGAAAAGACTGCTCAGATTTTAAGGACTATTTGTATAGGAAAAAGTTTAGAGTTTTGGTAGTTTTAGTTGTTTTACACGAAAAAATCATCGGATGCTTAAGATTTTTTCTATAACAAAATCTTAAGATTCGTAGGGTGCTTCAAAAAAAAAAGTTCTTAGTATCTGAGAGGAGGTTAGTTTCATCCAGGAAAGATGCTAGGACTCAAAATTTGTTGCACTGTGTCATAAGTACTTTTTCTATAGAAAAGACAGCATCTATATAGAAAAGACTGCTTAGATTTTAAGGACTATTTACATACGAAAAAGTTTAGATTTTTAGTAGTTTTACACGAAAAAATCATCGGATGCTTAAGATTTTTTCTATAGCAAAATCTTAAAATTCGTAGGGTCCTTCAAAAAAAAAAAAGTTTTTAATATCTGAGAGGAGGGTTTTAAAAAAAATGTGGTGTAACTATAGACAAAGAAATCACCTATAATTCTGTTATACTTACAAATCCGGTCTAAGACACTTAAAAGACTTGTAACATAAATTATATGACTTCTATAACTATTTCAAATTTTTCTAACATGATTTTTAAATTCTATTGTCTCTTTATAAAAACAAGTAGAAATTTATGATTAAGAAAGAAAAAAAACATAGAAAACATAAACAGATTGTCATTAAAATTAACAAACAATATACGCATAGTGAATTTTAAAATATACTCCTCATAATTTTTATTAACATACACGTAGTCGAACCTACAATTGACTATTAAGTTACAGTGACAAATAATAGTTACAATAATTGTTACAATAATTGTATTAATAGTTAGTACATATATACTAAAGGGGTGCATGATTGTTTTGCAAAATATTATCTGGCGTGCTTTGCTGCCTGTTTAAACGATTTTTATAATTAAAATATTTAAAAAAAAAAAAAAAAAATAGAAGACTAATTCACTTAAAAAATGTGTTGCTGTATAAAAAATGCCTTACGAATGTTTTGCAAGACATTTGCGCTGCCCTTTATTACATACAGGGGAACAGGACTGTTTTGCAAAATATTCTCTGGAGAGGTGTTGTGCCAGTTTTGACGATTTTCATACTTAAAAGCAGACACCCAATTTTAAGCATTTTAAAAACGAACGTTTTTGTCTATTTGCTCAAATAAACAAAAATTTTTGTTCAAATAAATTTTTTGGTTTTAGAAAGTTATTTATATTTTAGAAAAGTTGAAAAAAATAAATAACAAAGTTGAAAATAAAAAGTTGAACAAAGGTAAAAAAAGTACAAAAAAAGTTTAAAATAAAGTTCTTATCTTGTTTCAACTTTTTTTAAAGCTCAAAAAATTTATAATATTTTTCGAGTGATAATGAAAACACTTGCACAAAAACATTAATACACAGAGCTGTAAATCCTTCCAAGACGTACATTGCGACAAACCCGTGTGATTTGTGCTATCAACAATGACAATAATTGCAAATTGTGGTACAAGATATGTATATATATATATATATATATATGAGTCGAAGGCCCTCGATGCTAGCACTCGTTACAAATCTTGTATTATATAGTACTATTTATTATATTATATAATTCTAATAAAATAAAATAAAATAAAAATATATATATATATAATGTCCTATGGTTTCTTAAGAGGAACAAAGGGCCACAACGAAATCGTTCCATTCGGTTTTTCTTGAGGCAAGATGTTTTATCTCTCTCCAGCTTAGGCCGCTTTGATTAATTTCAAGCTCAAGTTGCCGTCTGCAGGTGTGAGATGGGCATCCAATTCTTCGTGTATTTCCATGGGGATTCCAATCTATAGCAGCTTTTGTTGTGTCATTCTGTGGTCTCCGGAGCGTGTGACCAAACCAGCGCCATTTACGATGAAGAATATCAATGTGGATTGGGCGTTGGTATGTTTTCTCCCATAGTTGTGTATTGGAAATGGTATTGGGCCAAAATACTTTTAATATCCTTCGCAGACAGCGGTTTATGAATACCTGGATCGCGTTTATATTGTGAGATGTTGTGTTAAATGATTCGCAACCGTATAGGAGGACTGACTGTACACAGTAGTTAAATATACTGATTTTAGTACGTTTCGTGATGGCAGTAGATTTCCATGCAGGTCGTCAGATACCAAATGACTGGTTAGCCTTTGAGATTCGAAAGGCTATATCATCACTGCAGCCGCCAGTTTTTGTTAGTATGCTGCCAAGTTAACAGAATGTATTAACTTCTTCTAGTTCAATATTCTGTATTTTAAATTAAGTGGTGTTAAGGGTGTTGCACCGCATGACCTTGCTCTTCTTTATATTTATCTTTAACCCTGACTTTGAAGCCTCATTGTCAAGGGCTTTTAGTTTAGCAGACATGTGGCGATAAGTGTGGGATAAGAGGCAGATGTCGTCAGCATATTCTAGGCTCTCTAGGTGTTGATTGAGTCCCCATCTTATGCCCCTATTTGCCTGAGTTGCATTTACTACAACTACGTCGAGTACGATATTAAATAGAAGGGGAGATAATACACACCCTTGTCGAAAACCAGTTATCACGTTAAAACTGTTGCTTAGTGCGTTGTCGTGGACAACTCGTCATCTAACATCTTGTACAAGGACTAGATTAGCGTAATAATCTTAAGTGGCACACCTTTACAGGCAAGTGCGTTCCATATTGCGTGGTGGCTCAAGATGTCGAACGCCTTTTCGAAGTCTATAAATATCATATAGAGGGGAGATTGCCATTCGGCGGATTGCTCGATGATATGTATACCAAGATATGTATACCACAGTAAAAGGAACAGTCCATAGATTGTAAATATGTATTTAAAAATGGATTTTTAAAAATGCGAAAAATGCCGTAGTGCGCAAAATCGCGTTATGGTATAACAAATTTGCTGTAACACTTATCCGTGGTTGACATCCCATAAATAAGCAAATACATGAAACTATTTCTTATTTACAATTTTTTTAAATTGCAAATTTTGTATACACTTTTTAAGAATAAAACTTACACAGGAAAATACCTGTAGTAATATTTAAGTACACATTGAGTTTAAAAACTTTAAAATTTTCCCGCTAATTTGCGCGTTATCTTTTGCGATTTTTGCAAACTTTATAGCTAAAATAACTAAATACCTAAACAAATGTATATTCAAGGTAAAGGGTTATATACAATATGAGAAAAGTTATTTTATATGGCGTCCCATATAAAAAATTCGCAATTTGTAAAGCATTTCTTATGGCCTTATAACTTTACAAGATGAACCCCATAAATACCTGTCATATAAAACATTTGACAAATCGCGAAATTTTGAAAAACATTTTAACCATAAATATTGCTACCGTTTTTATCTAAGTAATTTTCATTCAAAAACGTATATATGACAAATTGGAAAATTAAAAAAAAAATATATTTAATGTATTTATTTACATACAGGATGTAATCCGCGGATGCGTTTACACCATAAAGCATTTTCTGGTAAACCAAAATTATATTGCAGTTTTTAAAATATTGTTTTTAAAGTATTATACTCTAGACACTTTGCCGTTATTTGTGATATTTTGTTTTGCACCACAACTTAGCGGTTTTGTTGATACCACAAATCATGCAAGTTTATTAACACCAAGGAATTTTTATCGATTTTATTTGCAGAAATATTTGAAAGGGGCTTAATACTAAAGTTGAAAATAAATTAAATTTGTACTTTTTTGAACCTTTTATTTTCAACTTTGTTATTTAACAATATTTTATGTTCGTTTTTTTTTGTTGCTTTTTTGTTTTGCTTTTGTACAGCTAAAAAAAATATTTTAAATTTCAAATAGAAAACATGATTTTCTATTGTTGATTTACTTGAATAAACGTCACTACATTGCTAGGTCTGTCAAAAAACAGAGTAGTATTTGGAAGATGACAAAGCCAATTGTGACAATTTTTTGTTGTTGTTTTGGGTTTTCTTTGATATTTTAAATTTTGAATCTCGCTCCTAGACGAGGACAAGAAATTCTCATTGAGTTTGTGATTTAACATAACAAATATCTCTAGAAATTCTAATAACAAAGTCCCCTGAAGATTTCCTTAGGCAGGAATGAAATCCGGATAGGGACACGCCTACATCAGATTGCTTTTCACAATTTGTTAAATAAGTTTTGGGATTTTAGCACATTTAATTACTATAAATGCAATTAATGTTTATCCCGATGAAAATAAATTTAAATAACATTTCTTTTTGTTAAAACCCAAAAATAAAATGTCTTCCGGTCTGTGCTGAAAAGAGCACAAAACAGACTTTTTAACTTAAAAATGTTTTTATTTTTTTCATGTGGTACTTTAATGTTGTCCATATTTTAATAATTTTCAAGATTTAATATTATTAGAGCAAAAAAAAAACAGTTTTTGTATAAAAAAAATTCATGCACCACTTTAAAACATACTAATAAAAATAATAATAATGATGATAGTATAGACATCACTTTATATTTAATAAACGTTCCATCACAATATAACAAGGAGTAGAGTAGTACAACCAGAAGAAACAGACCTAGAAGATGGCAGTTGAATGCACAACTAAAAACAGCTCATAAATACGCAAGAATCCATCTATATGGTCATAAGGGAGGCGCATAATTTGAAAATTACAAACTAATAACCAGGGACCGGAAGTTCATGCAAATGCATGCTTTTTTTCCTTAAGTCTGAGAACAGGGTAAACCAAATATATTTGCGAATCAACGAATTTCCGTTAAAATGAAATCGATTTGTTAGTGCATATTTTTGCATATTTTGCTATAAATGCATATTTTTGCATATTTCATTTCAAATGCATGTACACTCAGGGAACTTCTGCTTTAAAAATATGTAGTTGTTTGGGTTGTAATACAGTTTCATTATTTTTAATGTAAATGTAAGTCATTTGTAGAACAAATAAAATTTTTAACTAACCTTGTAGTTCATTTAAAAAACAACTCAAATCAAATGACTGTTTTATGATTTTACATTCATTTTTTACAGTTGTTTTTTGTTATTTAAAAAAATAAAAAAAAAAATTTTTGGTTTATTTTTTACTACCATGTGGTTCATTTTTACTACAATTGTTAGTCAGTTTTTGAACATTAAAAACAAATGACAATGTTAGTTGAATTTAATGAAATGTAAGTCGTCCTTTTTTTAAATGAAATTTCATTTGTTTTTGACTACAATTGCTGTCGTCTTTACCAACATAATTTCCTAAGTGTATTTAAATTTAATAAAGATTGAATATGTTTTTGTAAACTAAATGTCGATAGTGATCAATAATGTTGTGTGATCCAATTGCAAACAAATATACGTTCAGGTAGGCCGTCTAAAACGAAAGAAACGGACACTTATCTTACGTAATTTTGTAAGTCTCCTTTTTCTTATTGCATAAAAGGGTTGTATATTTCATATTTTGTTATTTCGTCTTGTTTTGGTTCTAGAGAAATGCCATCACTTAGATAACCACTGGTGTAAGTAATTTGTTAATGTTATATATAATCATTGCTATATATTTTCAGATATTAAATTAATTCGTGTCGTCAATGTGGGATTTTGAAATTTTTTATATTTTCTAACGTACTGTAAATTACACAGTGAAAAAAATGCACTGACTCGACAGTATAGGTTCGATTGTACTACCAAAGCTTAGTAACACCCTGTACTTGGTTTGGTCAGTTTGACTACCAATTTTTTTTTATGGACCTCAAAATATTTTGAAAATCAGTGCACCACTCAAAAAAATGCGACCTCAGTTTTTGGCCAACAGCTAATTCAGACTTGATGATATTGCTTAACTATATTCAGCAATATTGTAGTAAAGAGTCTACCGAACAAATTTTATAAACATTTTATGTGCATAAAATCATTTTTTCCTGCACTTTTTTAAAAAAATATAGGAGAAAATATTTTTTTATTTGCTTATTTCAGCATAACTTACAAGCACTCATAATTTTTCACTTACAATATATGACAAAATTGTAGCCATTGTAAATCTGAACAACTTTTGTTAACATATCAATACAATCTGAATGTGTCTAGGCATCCGAAATAGTTTAAAAAGACCACTTTGTATCTTATAAATAGTCGTTTTTGACTTGAATACACTTTTATTGCATTTTTGTTTACTTTTTTGTTATTGAAAAAAGTAAACAAAAATGCAATAAAAGTGTAATCTAGTCAAAAAAGACTATTTATAAGTACACAGTGGTCTTTGTAAGCTATTTCGGATGCCTAGACACATTCAAATTGTATTGAAATCTGAATTATTAGTTATTAGAATGATTAGTCTGAATTAGCTGTAGGCCAAAAACTGAGGACACCCTTTTTTAAGTGGTGCACTGATTTTCTTAATATTTTGAGGTCCATAAAAAAAATTGGTAGTCAAACTGGCCAAACCGAGTAAAGGGTTTTACTAACCTTTGGTAGTACAATGGAACCTATACTGTCGAGTCCGTGCATTTTTCCAAAAGTCTTCATTTGTTGCACTGTGTTATTTTTAAAGGAATATCAAAACAATTTTAAGATTATCAGCAAAAAAATTAACTAAAGTATAATTTTTCTAAAATTTTTTTTGAATTTTTATAAATCTACTAATATTCAGCAATAAATTTATTAACTTTTAGCAAAGATTTTTTAATTTTAAATTAACTAAGTGTTCGCAAAACCTTTGCTTAATCTAATAATTTTGTTGCCAAAAACCAGCTCGCTAATTTTTAGCAAAATATTTTTTGCAAGCACCCTCCTGACTAAAATTTTGCAGACTCAACAAAATTTTTTGAAGACTTTACTTACTTGTTTTTTTTTATTGTATAGGTGTATATAAAATAATGATTTATAATACAAAAACCTTTTTTCCTCTGGTTTGCTTTAAATAGTTGCCACCCTAATAACCAAGTTCAATACAGTGGAAAAATAGAAGTATTTGGATGTGTGTCTATCCATTTCCAGCAAATAATAGTATGACGACAAAGACGTTTTTTAAATATAGTGCACACACACAACTTCCAAGTTGTAGTTATCTATATACAAAAATGCATACATGTGTAAGAATGTTCGCATAAATGTTTTTTCTTTTTGTTTTTAACAACCTTTCGTGCTTTATCTTAAGTGATATTAATTAAAATATCGTTTATATCACTGCTCATAAAAATAACAAACTGATGGAGTAGAGGGTAAATTCTTAAATGCGATACTAGTTCAGATATTAATAATGCAGACAAAAAACAGATGATGCCTTTAACTAACAACGAAAAATGCATGAATGGGGTTCTAAAGTCTTATAACTCGCCAGCAAACTTGACTTTAAAAATTATTCGTTTTTTCTATAATTTTCCTTCATATTGCAGAAAATTAGTAATATCTGTTTAATGATCTTGTTTGTGACAAAATTAATTTGAAAATCGCGTTTAAACAAAAACAAACGCATTATTTCACAATCAAATTTATAAGACTACAAAAAATTGTGAAATTTGGATTTAAAACTAAAGCTTACACTTTGCGATTATGTTTCCAAGCTATTATATTTCTCAGATATATATATCTCAGATTTATATGATTGAAGTATATAATATTTTTTTGCCAAATTACGGCCAAAAACTTATTGTATTTAAAAACACAAAGAAAATACAACTCCCATATATGGGCAGGGGCTTCAAAGTCTATTTTGGAGCTTCTGGACCGTGTGCAAAGGAGGGCGTGATCAATGACGAGAGGGTATCAAGCTCTATTGGCTCATTGGAGCATCGTCGGAATGTGGGTTGTGTAACATTGTTCTATCGATATTACCATGGAAATTGTTCTGCTGAGATAAGTGAACTTATCCCCAGGGCCCGTATTTTCATTCGAAACACTCGCTTATCTAGCAGAGCCATCCGTTTGTAGTCGATTGTCCAGTGAACCGCACAACGCATTACAGGGAAAATTCGTTCATCAGCCTTATTAGCCGTATGTGGAATAAACTCCCCGCGGAGGTCTTCCCTGTCACTTACAATGTAGTGAAATTCAAATCAAATATTCACAAACACTACTCCCTCTTTCTTCCTCCCCATAACCTAATTTCCTGATATCAACACAATGTATTGCATTATAAGGGGCATCCCCTGAGTGCTGGTCTAACAAAAAAAAAAAAAAAATTATACTAATGTTTTACTAATTGATTTTGCTAAAAAAAATTGTGCTGATAAGCACATTAATAATGTGGACGACAACCAGATTGAAAGATATGCGCAGAATGAAGCAGATGTCGCGGCATGTCAAGATGTAGTAGAGAAGAAGAAAATTATACTAAAAAGAATAACTCTAATAAGACATATAAAAAAATCAACCATGGAAGATTTTTGTATCTGTTTTTCATACATAAAACAAAATTGAAGATTAAAACAACATAAATTTTGCGTTGTCACCGGCTTGTGAAAATAATTGTCTATTAATTAAATAAAAGACAAAATAAAATATTTAAATTTAAGATGTTTTTCTAATCTAAATGTTTATAGATTAATAATCTAGTGTTATCAAATTGCAAACAAACATATACAGACATGTAGACAGAGTAAAGCGAAAGACAAAGATTTTTATGGTTCCTTTTTCTTATTGCAAAAAAAGGGTTGTTTTTTCGTTTCCTTTGTTTTTGTTTATTTTTTCATTTCGTTTCGATAATTATCTTCGGCAGTTGCGTCCTTTAAAATATAGCATCCTTTAGACAACCATTGATGTAAGTAGTTGAAAAAAATTTTTTGTTATGTTATATATATTTATTTCTATATATTTTCAGATATTAAATTAATTCATGTGGTCAATGTGGGAAAATGAAAATTTTTATATTTCGTAATTATTGTAAATTATTTTTAAAAGAATCACAAAAATATGTTTTATGATTTTCAGCAAATAAATTAACTAAATTACAAATTTTCTACAAATTTTTGCGCTCGCTGATTTTCAGCAAAAGATTTTGCTGACATTAGCAATTTTTTTGCAAGCACCCTCCTGACTAAAATTTTGCTGACTCAGCAAAATGTTTTGCTAACTTTACAAACTTTTTTTTTGAGTGCAGCCAAGTTTAAAAATAAATTCCTACGATTTTTGCAGGTTTTTTCTCTTAATATGTTTCTAATAAAATCTATAATTCCAATCTTTGAGTTTCTGAGATTTCTTTAGAACAAAAATTAAAACTTTGAAATTGGGGATTTGAAAACAGCGTTTAAAAGTTTTGCTCTCTTTAGCAATATTTTAAAACGAGTTGGCACAATACAAGATGAAAAACACTTTGTATTTGAGTTTCCTTATAATTATAGAATAATGTTTTTATAGTAGATAATTTTAATAAATTTCGAATTTTGGGCTTAAGTTTCTTGATTAAAGGGTCTGCAGCACATCAGTTGCCGGGTTAAATTGTAATAAGCCGGCTGTTTTTTATCCGATTTAAGTTTTTATTGCTTTATTCATTCATATTCATTTATTCACGATTCTTTAATAATTTTAATTCAAATTCGATTCAACATATCAACATTTTTGAAAAAACGTACAATAAGTCATATTTTCCCCCTGTGATCCGTTTTTCATACACTCAAATAAAAAAGTTAGTAAAGCCAGCAAAAAATTTTGCTGAGTCAGCAAAATTTTAGTCAGTAGGGTGCTTGCAAAAAAATTTCTAATGTAAGCAAAATCAGCGAGCTGATTTTTAGCAACAAAATTAGTAGATCCAGCAAAAGTTTTGCTAAAACTTAGTGGATTAGAAATTAAAAAACCCTTGCTAAACATAAATAAAATTTTTGCTGAATATTAGTAGCCTGAAAAAAACTCAAAAAATTTTTAAAAAATTTTTACTTTAGTTAATTATTTTGCTAAAAATCATAAAACATATTTTGTGATTCTTTTTAAAATAATTTACAATACGTTACTAAATATAAAAATTTTCATACTCCCACATTGACGACGTGAATTAATGTAATATCTGAAAATATATAGAAAACAATTTTATATTACATAAACAAAATTATCTGTCAACTACTTACATCAATAGTTGTCTAAATGATGCTATCTTTTAAAGGAACACTAATGCTGCAGAGAATTATAGAAACGAAATGAAAAAATAACAAAATGTAACATATAACCCGTTTTTTTGCAATAAGAAACGGAAACATAAACATTTACCTAAGATGCATGTCTTTGTCTTTCGCTTTAGTCTGTCTACCTGCTATATATTTGTTATCAACTTGACCACACAATTTGACTACAAATACAAAAAATTTAAATATTATATTTTGTCTTTTATTTAATTAATAACAAACAATTTTGTTTTATGTATGAAAAACAGATACAAAAATCTTCCATGGTTGATTTTTTTTATGTGCCTTACTGGAGTTGTACTTTTTAGTATAATTTTCCTCGTCACTACTACATCTTGACATCTAATTCATTCTGCGTACAATTTTTTTAGGAAAATAAATTAGTAAAACATTAGTAAAATATTAGTGAAACATTAGTTCAAAACAGTTAAGTGCTGACTAAGTATAACTAAAATTTTAGTTTAAAACATAATTTTAGGAAAAAATTTGCTGAAAAATAGTATACCTGATTTAAAAAATGTTTTACTAACTTTTCTACTAACTTATTTTTTTGAGTGTACTTCATGACCGATACGCCACGTGTTTCCGTTATCCGATTATACTAATTTTTTGGGAGATGTAGTTTTACACCGAAATGAATATATCCAGGAGGTAGCACGGTCAATAACTCAAAAAAAAATTTGTTTCGAGCCCCCCAATGGACCCTCATTCTTCATAGATCATATTTGTCCGAACTTTAGTTGATGTATGGTATCGGATTGTTGGTCTTGATCGTCTATAATATTATTATTTATTTTCAGTTGAGTTTTCTTTTAACTTGTTTAAGAGAAGTTAAAGTTCTTTTTTTTCTCATATATATTTTTCTGCCTTTCAATATGATTTTTTTTTTTTTTTTGCTAGAAGCAGCAACATATATACCAGCCAGCTAGAGTATTGCAGCATTATTTGTAGTTTTATAATAAAATTAACGTTAAGTGCAGTTCTTTGTAAGGACTTTGATATCATAAAAGTGCAAATAACTGTCAAACTTTACTATAGTTTAATTCCTTTTATATAACGTACGTATAAAGAAATAAAAAACTAAACAATGCCACACCGAAGGCGATCTTAAAGATACGATATGTATTCTTTCAGTGTTTTTTTTTGTTATTTGTTCAGATACAAAAAAAATGTTATAAAAAGAGGAATTGTTTGCTGTTGCTTTGATATGAACTTTTGTTTGTTTTTTTTTTTTCTTTCAAACAGAGTATGGAAAGTAAACCGTTAGATAGATATAGAGAAAGATCAAACTTTAATGTGTTTTTATATATATAGGCCATTCCACCGAAGACCGGCCAAAAAAGGTAATTTTTTGAAATTTTGTCTTCCGATTTCTAGTGTCCGACCGAACAGTTCGGCCAGCAAATGCATTTGGTCTGTATTCGGTATTTTAAAAATGTTTATTGGGCTGATTAGATGCTATTTTGAGTGTCAAATTTAAAGAAAAGTTTGTAGTTAAGCAATGAATTCACTGTTCGGCCTCAGAAAGTTCGGCCAAATTGAAAATAGTTCGGCGGCCGAACTTTTAACTTTATAGCTAAACTTTGGCTTTTCTTTTAAATTTTATACACCAAATCGAATTAAATCGGCTCAACAAAGATGTTTCCAATACCAAAATTTGTCATCATTGCCTTTCTTGTCTAGATATCAAAAAAACGACAAAATATAGGTTTTTGGCCGAACTGTTCGGTCGGACACTACCGATTTCAATTAAATTTTGCATTTACAAACTCTATGGAACCTCTTAAGCTTGGCGTTTTTAGATTTCTAAATTTCTTAAAATCCACGGTTTTATGCGCGATTTAGTTTTATAGAAAACTGAGAAATATTCAAAAAGTGTGTAAGTTTGACTAACCGAGTAAAAACGTTTACATATAATCATGCATTAATTAATATAAATATATATATGTATGTCATTGCATGCTATTATATGTAAATACATATCGCTCATTTACTGCAATAACGTTATAACTCAAAAATTTTGATTTTGTAGAAAATGAGTTAAAAGTTTTCAATTTACTCCCAGCTTGAAAAAAAAAATACGACATAATTTCTCTCAAGAGTTGAGTTTACAAGATATCAACACGACTTTTTAACACAATATGATAAGTGATTTAGCGAATAATTCTGCGTCATTAACTTAAAAATCATGTTTTTTGAGTTGTCACGTTCTTGCAGTAAATGAGCGATATGTTAATGTATGTTTATTAGAGTGTCCCTTAGAGTGTTCCATAAGCATAAATGTTGGATATGTTGATTCGGTACCATCTAACTTTTCAATATTTGACTTGAATATAGCTCATGTGTAGTTTATGGCCTCTACGACAACGCCTTCCTTAAGCGACTAGACCTTAAAAAGCAAAGCAATTGTTTATATGGGGAAAAATTACTTTTATTCAGTTTTTGGAAATTTATTTAAATATTGTAATAGTTTTTATTTTAAATGAGAAATTATTCGACATAGCGATAATATTATGTATTCAAAAAGGTGAACATATCCAAAATCGGTTAATAACTAGCCCAGTAATAAATACTGCCCCAGACCACTAATGTGCCAATTATTACTTGACCGAAAAATTCGAGCACACATCTTCACAATTTTTGAAATTCATTACTACAATAAAATGTTTTTATTCAAAAGACTCGAAATTGAGAGATATGGAAGAAGTTTTTTTTTTTTTTTGATGTCGTTCAACCTGTCTTAAGGTAATGTCAAAAACGGACAACATTTTTAGGGTGCTTTTGAATTCTCAAATTTTAAAATCTTTTCTTCAACAAAAGCGAAAAAATTGATATTTGCACTCCAGGGTCTTGTTTAAAACATCTTAGAGAATAAAAGTAAAAAAGTTTAAAATTATCCCCCAGTAAATTTGGGTAGGGTAGCGATTTGATTTTTACGGATTTCGAGGAAATTGTGTTTTTTTGGTCATAACAAGGCTTATTTGTTGTCACAAAATATTTAAAATCGAAAATTAGCTACTTAAGTAACTTATGTTGTTTTATTTATAAAAGTAACTTAAGGTTAGAAAAAAAAAATTTCGAACATCATTAACCCATGTGGTAATGTTGCCCCAAATGATCCCAAACTTATTTATTTCAATTTACAAAAAGGCAAAGCTTTGCTTTGTTAATATATTTTTTATAAACTTAACTGATATGATAGGATGAACATACATTGGTTTAAAATTCTGTATACTTTGATACAATCATAACAAATATTTAACATTTAGTGCAATTTTACCAGACTTAAACTCGGATCCAATTATATTTAGATGTAGCAGTTTACATACAATAATAATCAATTATATCAGGTCAAATCCGGATGCAAACATATCTGGATTTTATATAATTATATCTACTTGAATCGGTTTAGATATAAACTGATACAATTCCATACACAACTGATACAATGTAATATAATTCTATTGGGACATTATTCGAATAAAATAACGTCCAAGCCCATACAAATTAGATCCAAACCCATGCAACTATATAAAATTATATAGGCCCATATTTCGGATGAAATTTAATAAAATTACTTATATCGCCATATAGAAATAAATATAACTACATAAAGCTCTATATCAATTTTCTGTAAGATTCATTTGATCATCACCATTTGAATTGTATTGGAATGATACTCTCGCCCATTTTTTTTTTTGCGGAATGCGTTTTTTTAGCGATAAAAATAAATGCATTTTTATGCAATTCCTTTTTTAAATGCACTTTTCACAAATTTACCCACTCTCGATTTGAAAAAAGTAGCATATTTGTAAAATATGAGATTTTTACTATAAAACAAAACTTTCGTTTTTTGGATCCCGGGGTTTGTCTATTACTTATGAATTCTTGAAAAAAAGCTTGCATTATGTTTTCATATCAAAAACTATTTTTTTTTTTTATTATATATAATTATATTCAAAATTAAAAATTTAAAAATGTAGTGTTAAGGCGCCGTTAAAATGTCTCTCTTTTAAAAACTATACATTCACTTTTACCGATTTTTTCTATTCTTCAATAATAAACAAATTGACTTAAATATTATGTTTTAAAAATTAAATTTTTAACCCTTCCAAACCCATGTTTCTTTCTATACAAAATCAGATATTCGATAGCAAAAGTGAGCTTAAAAGGGTTAACAATATAACTATTTAAAACAGAATATTTTAGTAAATTATTTTATCTTTCATGTACAGACGCTGGAAAATTGTTTTTAATCGCAATCGCAGTAGAGGAGCGTACGCACCATTTCAATACATTTTAAATGATAATAATCCGATATATATAGTAAAGAAACTACGAATGTTCCAACTAGCACACTTTTGCATATTTTGTATTTTTCAAAAAAAGAAAATCGCGAATAAACCATGATTTTTTCGAATTTAGAGAAAATAAAAACTCCAATAATTAACTGGCTCCATAGAGATTGTGTGTAAAAAATAAAATTTAAATCGGAACACCCAAGGTCAGAATTTGGCCGATCGAACGTGGAATGGACGATATATATTTCAAATTTAATGATTGATTAAAAAGATAAACCAACTCAAGAAAAGGAAAAAAATAAGAACACAAACTTAATTTTATTTAAAAGTTAAGATAATAAGACCATTATTATCTTATCTTGCCTAAGTTTGGCTTGTATTGCATTCAATTGAATTTATTTTTAGCATTAATTTAATCCTTTAAGTCATGCTTTATCAAAAAGTTTATTTATAAAACTTCACATAAACCCTTAAGGATATAATTCATAAATTGTATTTTTTTGTTTCTTCTTATAAATATTGCAATATTTTTTTTACAACATATTGTCATGCTTTGGATGTTATTAAGCAGATGTTTGAAAGAATGTTTTTATCCAATTTTAAACTCTAATTAAGCAATTTTTTTACCAATGTGTTTTTAAAGACACAGCAATTTAAAGAGTAAGGCGATATAAAGACGCAATAAGAAGCATTTGAAAGTTTGAAGTCTTGAAGTCTTGGCCACAAATGTGGTTTAAAAATTAAAAAAAATTGAGTTCCAGGGTTGCCATGATTTGAAAAACACTATTTTGACTATTTTTATAGCACTTCCTTCAAAAAATATTTAAAAATATAAGAAAGACTGTTGTAATAAAAGTGTTCTGTTGGTTTCGATAAATACATATAAGAAAATATTTAGAAATACCCATGTAAAAACATGTTTTGTGAATTTTCGTATTATATATAATTATGTCCGAAAAATAAGAACATCCTATTGCATCATATTAGATCTAATCTGATACAATTAGACATTATTTGATACACTTAAATCTAATTTCATGTCCACATCCAAATATATCAAATTATATTTATTTTTTTTTTTTTTTTTTTTTTTTATTAATTAATCATATAATTACAAATTATATACTATTACCCTAACCGAGCACTAGCTACTATGGCCTTCGGCGCGCAAATTATATTTAATGTGATACATTTACATCCAATTAGACACAATTGTATAAAAATATACGAAATGTGACATCCGAAGTAAAAAAGTTTTTATATATTCGGATACAAGTTTATACAATAGAATGTTTCAAAATAAATATTTACATATCCGACGAAAAAAGTTTATATATGGTCGTATATAGCTTGATATAGTGGTATCTCATTATATATGTGGCCATATTTAAACATATATAACACTTGCACCTCATACTTATTTTTACGAGAATTTCTAATATGGCGCTATATATAATCATATGTTATTATATCTTATGGATTATATACGTTGATCTTTATTATCTCATCATATATAATTGATATAAGTATATATCAGATCATATACACTTTCATGTCTATTAATATATAAATACATATAAAACAGTAAAACCAAACACATTCTATAATTTTTATGTTATAATTATACATGGAAGCACATATAATTATATATCAATATATGTGTTAAAACTAAAAAGACAAATTGGGGCACTTTTGTATATGGTAGAAATTCAAAAAAAAATCTAACACTTTTAAATATAATTATCAGAGAACACAAAAAAAAAAAAAAAACAAAATTGAATCTATTTAAGCCAAATAAAATTGTAAAAAAGCAAAAGTAAAAATTTCGAAAAGCTACGCTTTAAAAAAAAGTTCAAAGTTAGTAGAATAAACAAAATTTTATAAGTAAAAAAAAAACATTCAGTATCAGAAAATCTTAAATAAGCAATTGAGAGCCCAAAAGTAAAAAGCTTTAGAAACAAAAAAGAAACGAATCGGATCTGGCCAAAAAAAAAAACTTAATATGCGATATTTATCTCGAGAAATTAACTTTTTTTCTAACAAAGTTATTTTTCTTAAACCTAATAAGTAGGATTGTTAAAAAAAATCAAGTCACGACTTAAATTTAGTTGAATTTATGAACAATTTTCTAAAATTTTTAAAATTTTCTTAAACGATATTATAATTATATACACTTGATGAATTAATAATCAAACAAAAAACTACTAAGTACAATAACAAGTTTCTGCATTGCATGAATCGAAAGCAAAGACAGAGATGAGTTCATCTTCTGAAGACACCTAAGCGATCGGTTCAGTTGTTTAAGATATAACTTGAAAACAAACTCAGTGTATAAGTCCAAATCATGAAGTCATGTCTAATTCATTGATTTTTATTTTATTTTTTTATTATTTGGAATGTGGAAAAAAATTGAAGCGCAGACTTCCAAAGAATATGAAGATCAAATGGTATCAGATTATATATAACTTGATCAATTAAATATACTCATTTTTCGGTTCAAATTATATTCAATGAGATCCCATGGCATCTAATGAGGTAAAGTTATGTAAAAGGTCCGCCATCTAACGTTTTTTTTTTTTCAACTAGTGCTTATTTCGTGAATGGTAACACTTAGCTCATGTCTGATTTGACAGATAATTAGTTTTATCCTTCCGCTGAACGAATATGGTTGTGTATACGCTTGAAAAACGCGGGGGAAATATTGCGACATTACTCTGAAAATCATGGTAATGTTGCAGAATGTGTGCGAAAAAGATTTTGCCAAAAAAATCATCTTTTCAGATAAAGCTCATTTTGATCTTGGCGGGTATGTAAACAAGCAAAATTGTTGCATTTGGGGCACAGAAAACCCGCACGCATACATTGAAAAGCCGATACACCCAAAACGAGTCACTGTTTGGTGCGGATTTTGGTCCAGAGGCATATTGGGCCATTTTTCCTCGAAAATGAGCAAGGAGTGGCCGTTACAGTCAATGTCGATCGTTATCGGGCCATGTTGAACGAATTTTTGTTCACAAAAATTGAAGAGGACGATATTGGCAACATTTGGTTTCAACAGGACGGCGCTACGTGCCACACAGCCGAAGCTACACTCGATGTTTTGCGCCCTGTTTTTGAAGATCGCATTATCAGCCGCAGAGCTGATGTCGTTTGGCCACCTCGGAGCTGCGATTATTTGTGGGGTGCCGTCAAAGATAATTGTTACGCCAACAAGCCAGAGACAATTGATGCTTTAAAGGGACAATATTCGTGAAGCCATTGGTGAAATACAGCTGCACCCAATCGATATTGTGCTTAAAAATTGGACCGATCGTGTAGGCTACTTCATGGCCAGCCGAGGCAGCCATTTGAATGAAATTATTTTCCATTATTAACCGGAAGGATTGTACTTTCAAATAAAAAATAAATTTGAGAAAATATTCAGTAGTTTTTTTTTATAGCATTTTCAAAAAAAAAGTTATTTGGCGGACCCTTTATGACAGTTTTCGCATCACCTGATATATGATGGTATATGGCATTATATATATATATATATATATATGACTTAATATACCTATATCGGAACTTTTTTCATCGTTAAGTCATATAATCATTTATATTCAGGCATAAATATTTGTAACAAATTGTATATAGCTTTGTGTTGTTTCAAATATTTGTATTTGAATACAACAATATGTTATTTTATATGGTCCTGTATATAATTTTATTTAATATGCCTTATTATATATTACTATTACAAGAGAACACGAGATAAACTCCTTACAAGTGTTTGTTAATCGCTGTCTCCGAAGAATCCTAATCCTTGGAGACAAACAAACCAGCGGGCAATCCATATTGAAATAATGAATCGCAAAATGGCGTTGGATTGGTCACACGCTGCGCAGACCTCCAGATGACGTTGCTAAAATCGCCATTGAGTGGAACCCACAGGGTAGGACGAGAAGAGTAGGCAGACCGTCTCACACATGGCGCCGTCAACTGAATATAGAAGTCATATCTACTGATCAAAGCTGGGGAGAAATGAAGAGAATATCATCCAACCGGTCCGAATGGAATAAATTCGTTGTGGCCCTTTGTTCCCAATAGGAACCACAGGACATAATATATATATGTATGCACAGCGCATACTCTAGAGGACATTTATTCATTCCCCCGCGTAGTTTAGGGACATTGCTTACTTTGGGGACTGTCCCCAAAGTTTTCGCGCCTTTTCATACATCTAGCGTATTAGATGAGGACAATTTTCTCTATACACCGCATATTTCGGCGACAATTTTAGGCATGTCCCTAAAGTATGCGCTGTGCATACATATATATATATATATATATATATTCCAGAACGCGGAATATTGGTGACTATTTATTTGACCAAATAATCGGTCGGTGACTTTGGCACAACGTGAATTTCGTCGCAGATTTCCCGGCCGTCCAACGCCTACTGGTGAAACACTGCGACGTTAGCCGCTCGCTCCCTCGAAGAGACTGGCACAACACGAGATGCTGCCAGGCGTGGCAGACCCCGGAGTAGCCGTTCTGCAGAGAATATTGCTGCTGTAGCCGAGGATGTCATGGAAGCGCCGTCGACATCGACCAGACGACGTGCCACGCAAATGGGTATCAGTCGACGGTCTTTACAGCGAATTTTGGTACAAGATTTGAAGATGTTTCCGTACAAAGTCCAGACGGTGCATCAGCTGTTAGCTGCTGACCGCCAATCGCGTGTAACATACGCTCAAGCCATCCTTAATCACCACCAAGAGGAAGATGATTTTTCATCAAAAATAATCATGAGTGATGAGGCCCATTTCCATCTTAGCGGGTACGTAAATAAGCAAAATTACGCTTCTTGGGGCACTGAAAATCCGCGGTGTAACCCACTAAGCAGCCATTACACCCGCTCAAAGTCACTGTATGGTGTGCTGTTTTCGCTGGAGGAGTCATCGGACCTTTTTTCTTCGAAGACGTCGGCGGGCCAAACGGTTACTGTGAATGGTGAGCGCTACAGAGCAATGATCACGAGTTCTTTTTGCCGCAACTTGATGAATTGGGATTGGAAACATGTGGTTCCAACAGACGGTGCAACGGCACACACTGCACGTGCCACAACCGATATGCTGAAGGATGCATTCCCCGGGCGCCTAATCTCCCGTTTTTGGCGATTTGCACTGGCCAGCAAGATCGCCCTGATTTGACCGCTCCAGACTTCTTTTTTGTGGGCTTTTTGAAGTGGCGGAGTTTATGTCAACAAGCCTCAGACTCTTGCAAGCTCTTAAAGACAATATCCGTCAAGAATGTGGGGACCTATCGCCGCGAAAGTTTTGGCCAAAGTGATGGAAAATGCCATAAAAAGGGCTCAAATGACAATCAACTGTGGCGGCGGCCATTTACATGACATCATATTCTCGACTTGATGTAAAAAAAATTAAAAATACCAAATAAAAATAATCCACAAGAAGAATCAAAGTTTTTCATTTTTTTTTTAAATTACAGCCAAAAAACATCGGAAGGTTATTTTTGCGCCACCTTGTATTACTATATATAAAATATAGAGTTATATATGGGCTCGTATATATTCAACATAAATGTTTATATAATTATATATTACTACATGTGAAAACAATAATAAAATAATTTTTGTGTATAACTTATGATAAGAAAATTTATAAGGACATACGCTTAGAATATTTTTTAATAAACTCAGATGGGATTATATATGGTCCATTATAAAGCCACATTCAATTATAAGTGGTGCTATACCAACATTATTTTCTAAGTGGCTTTTAAATATAATTATATAATATCCGGAATTAACATTTCAGAGTAAACTTAAAAATTTTTAATTTTGTTCAGAAGAACGACTTAAGCTCCTCGGGCGACTACCTTTTCAAAAGTATTACGTGTGTGCTTTAAGAGAAAAATAAAATTAACTTTTTAAAACATGACATGTATATAACACAAAAAATGTCTAATATCTGCCTACGTTATTACTAGAGGTGTCATGAATATTCGGTGTTCTGCATATATAGCATGATTGTGACCATTCGCTGAACGGCTACTTACACTAATTTAAGATGATTTTTTAACTTATTAACGGTTCGGTTTTATTTCATCCATCTCTAAAGTGTACTATTTTATTCGGCAAAGATTCGGTATTCGAATATACTATTTGTGACCTCTCTAAGTTATCAACACACAAGGTATAATTAAAAATAATCATTTCAAATTGCATATAATAGTCTTTAAAATTTTATGGAATTATATATAATTTGATACAATTGTTGAGAAAAACTAGGAACTGTTTTTATCAACTCTTATCCAATAATAATAAATTATATCTAACTGGATACAATTAATATAATATACAAACATTTTGTATAGAATGAAGCACTGCTAACTGTACAGTATTTACAAGTTCTATTATAAAAAATGTTTCCGGATCTATGACGAGTTGTTAATGAGCTAAAATGCTTATGAGGCGTATACTTAATATTAATTACATACGGTGGGTATGAGTGATATACAAAATGTAATTAATATTAAGTATACTCCTCATAACCAGTATCTGGTATCAATTTTAATTAAAATCGAATCCAGTGTTAATGATTTCATTTATCAATACTCTGATGTTTTATTCATATGTGCGTTTGTATATTTTATAAGATTGTAAATATATCTAAGCAAAAAAAAGTTATTGTTATAGCAAAAAGCTCTTACGTTACATTATGCAAATGTGCTTAAATAGTAAAAGATATGATGACACCAAGATAAATATTAAGATAAGCAAGAGAAATACGAACAAAAAAAATGTATTAACAAAATCCCAACCAATTGAAACAAGATTATTCACGCACGGGACACATTTAGGCAAACATCCATACATAATTATGTATCAACACTTTTGTTATGTGCGGAATTTGCTACAGGTGCCAAGTATTTATGACATGTTCGTAGGAAGGTGCAATTTCAAGGCCATTGAATATCAGTGCAAGTGTAATTACACAAAGAGAAAAATAAACTATTTGTTGCAACTTTTTTAATAACTAAATAAGTGCATTTTACTTATTTACGTAGACACAATTTTAAAAAATTCTGTGTCGCAAAAATATTAGGTTTAAAATTATCTGTATTTTAAAAGTTTAATAATCATTTTATGAAATTGGGCATAACATTTGATGTAAACTAAAGCTTCTACTACACCTCAAAGGGAAAAGCTTCATCAAATTATGGATATCTTCATATCGTCATCTAAAATAAAAAAGACCGTACTACACTTTTTACTTTTTTTTACAGAAGAGACAAAAAACATCCTAGCAAAAAATACTACGCTTTTGGTAAGCAGTAACTACATTTGTTTGCTTCCGAAGTAGCACTTCAGAGTCTCGCATACAATACAGCAATTTATGGAAGGCATTATGTTGTGCTTCCCAAAATGCAGTTTTTAAGCAGTAAATAATGCTTACAATAAATCAGTAAAACCATGAGTCATTAATGTTGTTAACACACAAGGAAAAAGAGCTGTTTACCAAGTGGGAGGGACATCTCGAATAAAATCATGCCTTCTGTAATTGTTTTGGAAACGCTCGGCATTGTTTTTAGGTTTTGTAGTTATGGCCTTTTGAACTTGATTTTTT